>OX101786.1:46632903-46832199 GCA_944452715.1 Ophion slaviceki
CCCGATATTCCTCGTCGTCGAGTTGACAGCCGGGCCGACGTCGACGGTCCGCGTGGTCCTTTTGCGGGTCGTCGTAAAGGGGGTACAGGGGAGGAACGGGAGGGATTTGTCGCAGATTCTATATAACAATACTCTTAAAACTAGCTTAAAATTAATAGATAAATTTCAGGTGAAGGTGCCTGGCGGAGATTAAACCCGAGCGTGATCACGCGGGTTTTTTCTCGAAACTCCTTGAACGCAACGTCACTATATATATATATATATATATATATATATATATATATATATATATATATATATATATATATACAGGGTGCGCCAGAGAAACTTACTTATTTGAAAAAATTCCCGCGCGGTGAGTTGGGCGGGTAGAGTAGCGAGAGGGGGCGCATCTGGAGGGGGAAGTTCCCAAGTTTGTTTCTCCCTCCAGTCAGTTGCCATCATGCTCTGGTCTAGAGAGCAGCGGGCCTTCGCAGTCGAGAGCTTCTTTTCTAACGGTCGCTCACTTGTTGCTACGCAACGTGCCTTCCGCGCTCGCTTTGAAATTCCTCCTCACAGACTCGTTCCTGGCCGTAATTCGATTCTGTCGTGGGTTAACTCATTTCGGGAGTGTGGAAGTGTCGCTAAACCCAGAAATGGACTTCAACGGACCATCAGAACTCCGGAAAATGTCGAAAGAGTGAGGCAGTCAGTTGTGCGTTCTCCCCGGCGTTCGGCTCGCAAACACGCAGCTGCTATGGGAATTTCTGACACCACTGTTCGACGAACTCTCCATGAAGACCTTCAATTTCATCCCTATAAATTGGCTGTTGTGCAAGAATTAACTGAACGCGATTTGTTGCGACAACATTTCCCCGACCGCCTCATCTCTCTCAGAGGCGATCTCCAATGGCCGGCACGCTCTCCAGATTTGACTCCATGCGATTTCTTTTTATGGGGTTATTTGAAATCTCTGGTTTATGTCGATCGACCACGGACCATAGCACACCTCAAGAACAACATTCGCGACGCCATTGCCAACATACCGATTGATATGCTGCAAAGAGTGGATACGAATTTCAAAAATCGACTTCATCAGTGTATGCGCAATGGGGGGTCGCCATTTATCCGATGTCATTTTCAAGACTGCATGAAAAAAAATTGGGATATTGTATTCTCAAATAAAAAAAAATTTTAAACAATAATTGAAGTACTTTTGTTTTTATTGACCTTTCAAATAAGTAAGTTTCTCTGGCGCACCCTGTATATATTACCAATATTTGGTTATAACAGTAATATTATTCTTTTAATAAGAATGAAATTTTTATTCCTAAAGTTTAACAGTTTTGTTTTAAAAAATATAATAATACCACTTTTTGAATTAAAATAAAAAATATTTTGCAATAAGTCAGAATTTCGAATATGGTAAAACAAGCAATACATTTTTCGGGGCCAAAAAGGGGTTTTTTCGCTCCCGAACAATGTATTGCTTGTTTTACCATATTCAAAATTCTGACTTATCTAAAAAAAAAATTATTTTAATTTAAAAAGTGGTATTATTATATTTTTTAAAACAAAACTGTTAAACTTTAGGAATAATTTTTTTTTAATTTCATTCTTATTTAAAGAATCATATTACTGTTATAACCAAATATTGGTATCACCATTATATAAAAGTACAACAGAAGTAGCACAAAAGTACACTGGAAATGCTTTGCAACGTTAACAACGTGGCGTGCGTGGTTAAGAAAAAAAAGCTCAGCGAAGAATTTCGTCTTTTCAACTACTTAACCCGCAGGTTAAAAAACATAAACTGCCGCAATTTATTATACAAGTGGGAATCACATTTATGAACCCCCGAAGTACGAATCAAACCTGTGATGTGCCCCTAGACCATATGATCTTTGAAATCTTATTATATTTGCATAATTTAAAACGTTATGCGAATAAAATTGTCACAAAACTTCGCTTGCTTTTTTTCTTAACCAATGGACGCCAAGTTGTTAACTTGCACAGCATTTCCAGTGTACTTGTGTTGTATTTACTATGTACTATTATCTAATGGTGATACCAATTTTTTGTTATAACAGTAATATGATTATTTAAATAAAAATGAAATATTTCAAAAAATATTATTCAAAAATATTATAACTTTTTATTACATTTTATAAAAAGTGATTTCACTTTTTTTGTACCTTTGTATAAATTAAAATAAAAAATATTTTAAGAAAAATCAGAATTAATATGGTAATGTATTCATCCTCCAGGCTGTGCTCGGGTGAGCTTTCTCCGGCAACTTCGTTCGCGTGGAACTCGAATTTTTTGTTGAAATACGTTCTAACCCCTTAAGTGATGATTTTTCCTAAACGAAATACGTCATTCTTAATGCATAGACTGAGCAGCAATTTCAACGGTTCTTACTTAAACAAACGACGGTGTTACATCCTAGCGAATGTGCCTTCTCTCGGTTTTTCCCAATATCCTCATTTGCCATTATAAGCTTATTATTATACATATATAAATCTAAAAATAAGACGCGTAACAGCGTAAAAAGGAACGTGCGTACGTTTCGCACGCATATTCAACCCACAGCGATATATGCACGATAGCAGCACCGTCAGTCATCGACTTTTCCCATCCCATTGGCTGTCGGCAAGAACACGATCTCAGGCGCATATTCCAAGAAGAGCTGTCGAACAAAAAACCAACCATCAGCTCGATCAACAGACTCCAAAAATCCTACGCCGGCCCAACGGCATGGGAACCAAGAGAAGCCTCGACCCTAGATTATTTAAACATAACATAGACTAGACGGCTCCGACGAACTTATAACTCCGACTAAATAATAAAACATCCGGCCTCGCAGCGTAGTCCGATATACAAACTTCTCGATATGAGAAGTCACCATAGCCATAAATTGACATAACACAAACCATGCGAATGCTTAGGTCTCTGATATCGAACTCTATATCCCATGCGCTTTATCGCCGAAACACGGGACAAAGGTCTCCTTCTCTTCATACGCATATCAGTCAGAACCGATGCCCTGGATTAAAGCCACGCACGTGACTAACGAATATGTAAAGTATTCGCACACCATTCCCCGACCAATCATGCTAATCACCCGATATCTTCACAACCAATGGTACAATCCCTGCAGAACTAGATGACCAAAACCGCACTCTCCCTAAGGTTCCGTCTCCCACTATTGAACCTCTCCTAATTTTCATATCAAGAAAGACTTCCTTCCTGAAGACAGTCTCCCGTCAACCACCATCACATCAAGTTCTTTTATCGAGTCTCAGTCCCAGTCTTCCGTTAACTACCATCAAATCAAGTTCTTCTATTGAGTCTCAATCCCATTCTCCCGTCAACTACCATCAAATCAAGTTCTTCTATTGAGTCTCAATCCCAGTCTCCCGTCAACTACCATCAAATCAAGTTCTTCTATTGAGTCTCAATCTCAGTCTCCCGTCAACTACCATCGACTCGAGTTCTTCTATCAAGTCTCAATCCCAGTCTACCGACAATCTTCATCAAATTCAGAGCGCAGTCTCCCGTCAACCACCATCAAATCAACTTCTTCTATCAAGTCTTACACAAAAGCGTGATATACGAATGGTATCGAACAGACCGCAAAATCCGACTCGCCGCTGAGCAAGGTTCTCAACCACCGCTCGACTTGTCGGAGACTAACAAGATGAGGATCATCGTACATCACACCTATCATAACAATGGCAGAAATATTATCTTGTTTTACCATCCGCGCGGTTTCCCCGAACTTCATCACGAAAAAAGTAGCCATTTCGAACTCGACATTTTAGTCACCAACGAGAACGCATTAAAATTGTCAAGAACAATGAGAATAAAATGAGTTGTGTAACGATTCCGCGTAACGGTGTCTGGATCAGTGGGCTCATTACATTCGTGGCCACTTGCAAGTAGGGACAATCAGTACCTCTACTTATAGCTATTATAAATTACGCGTGAATAAGAGAGGAATACACGTTCAGCGCTTGTCAATGCACAGTGATAAACCAATTGGAAAAGATTTTATATGTAGAATATGAGGCTCATCTCAAAAATAGAATGTAGTAATCTTTATATGACCATAGCGCCTCCATCGGGAAAGGTACAAATATATCCATCATATGTCCCCCTCGAAATACTACAACTTTGGACTAAACATTTTTTGGATGAGGCTTCTGTTCGACTAAATATTGGATACTCTGTATTCCTATATGCGTCTACGTGCGAGCATGTGTGTGTCAGTGTCAGTGTAAACGAACACAAAACATATCACATTAGAGAACCACCGGCTCGTTATATGTTTCCCATATTCGCCTGCGACCATCGGTCGTACAATCTAATAGCATCTGGTCCAGCTACGGCACGGCAACATATTCGAAAGGCCAGGAACCTCCCCGCGGGCATCTCGACATCCCTCTCCCCCCTTTCATCCCCTCGGTATGTAACTCCATCCAATTACCAGCTTGCGACTTGCAGCACTCAGTCATAAAATTATGCATGATTTACTATGAAACTGTTTATGTGCAGGTTCAATTCATTCTGGATATTGATAAATTTACGGCTGTTCACTCAAGTAGAAGCCGGTGTTAATTCGAGGTTTTGATGATTATAGAAACAAAATTAACCCCTTGACTGGTGAGCCCGCCACATGGCGGGCTGTCGAAAAAAATGCGTTATATACGAAATTTCTTAGAATTTCAGTACTAAAACCCGTACTCGAGGATTCTTGGGGTCGCTGATTACGAATCTGCACTCCAAGTTTACCAATTCAAGATGGCGGATCCAAAATGGCGGACCGAAAATGCAAAAAATCACTTGACGAGAGCAAATGTTGGTACTCGGGGGTTTTCCGGGTCGCTGATTACGAATCTGCACTCAAAACTTAGAATTTCAAAATGGCAGATCTAATATGGCCGACCAAAATTGCAAAAAATCGTTTGGTGTGAGCAAAAATTTGGTGCTCGGGGGTTTTCGAGGTCCCTGATTTCGAATCTGCGCTCCAAATTTAGAATTTGAGTACATATTTATTTCTCATCTCCATCATTAGTTCGCAATTTTTGTACGATCCAAAGTGTGCCACGAGAAGGCTGCATGGTAGGATTTAACACTTCATTTTTGTTTTGAATTTTTTTTTGCATTTTTTTTGAATTTTTTTTTAATTTAAAAAAGAATTTTTTTTTGTTTTTCTTACGTTTGATTTTTTTCGTTTTGTTTGAAGTTTTTACGATCCAAAATATATTTTGCTCGTGTTTAGAAATGTTGTTTTGTGTGAAATACTTCAAAACATGGAATGAACAAGCCTACGTTGCATTCTTCACAGAAAGTCGGTACATCTTTTCGAATACCTTGCTTACTGCACACTTTACATTACCTTCTAACACCACATGGGCCTCAAGGCATGCCAGGATTCTTTTCTAATGTTTTAATGAAGTGTCGTTCAGTTAGTCTTGATATATCCGGTTCTGATCGACTAACATTCGACGAGCTGATCGAATCTTGACTATGTTTGTCGATAAGTTGTCTCACAAGTACCAAACGAAAATTCAAAAATTTGATGCTTATGTTAGGATTGAGTTCTTTATAGATAATGAAAGCATTGATAATAGTGGTATCCACGAGATTGAAAAAATCTTGTAATAGATATTTTCGGATTTACGAAGAAATTGATAAGGCTGAATGTATTGTTCCGAAAGATCAACACCCCCCATGTGGCGGTTGTAATCAAGTACAACATCCGGTTTTTGTATGGGTTTGTTTGTTTTGTGTCTTTTGTCTGTGTTGACCAGGGTTGGAGTATGACAAGTGGTCAGCTACTCATGACTTTTTTGTTTCGTCATATCATGAGACCCAATATTGGAGTATGCATCACTTTCATTTGACCAATCGCCATTTTTTTAGTTTCTACAAATGGCATACACTTTCGATTGAGTGTGACGGTCCCGCAAGCATTTTGTTTTATTGTCGTGGAGTTTTTTCAAGAGGATCGGAGACGTATACCTGATATCAATGAATAAAGTTCAGCCTTGACCATGGAGATTCCCCAACAGTCGTATAACAACTGACCCAGATATGCCTTTTGGCGTTTAACCGACGGGTGAATTCTCATCTTTACCTGTGTAGATTTCGAGGTTGTACACGTAACCATTTTTCGAATCACAACATTTGTACGTTTTGATGCCAAAACGAGCTCTTTTCGATAAGTTGCATTGTTTCCAACTAAGACGGCCTTTGAATCGCAACAATGACTCATCAATACAAACGTACTTACCTGGTTTATAAGCGGCTTGAAAGCGTTCAATAAAAATATCAATAATCGGTAGAACTTTTTGCAGCTTATCATCTGATTCATAGGCATTGTCTGAAAAATGTAAGAATCGCAGTATGCTTTGGAAACTGACCAGAGTCATATAGTTTTAAAAAATTGGAGTTTCGATCAACTTCTCAGTCGACCAGTATACTTCATAGCTGCATTTTTACAATCCCCATGATAATTACTAATTCCAGAAATACATACATTTCATCGACACTCGTCTCACTCCAGGACAAAATTCTCGATTTTGTTTTCAATTTGTTTGGTTTAGATAATAAATCAAGTTGATGGTCACGGTAAATATTGGTCTGGACAGCAATCATCTCCACTGTCTTTTCATTGAAAAAATGTTCAAAAACATCCAGGGGAGTACTACTAGAATCCAAACCAATACCCTTTTGGACCCCTACATTTTTATCAACAAAATTATGTACCTGTGGAACGAATGGTCCCTTTTCTGCCCATTGTAGGTCAGCGCTAAATAATTTCAATCGCTTTATCAAAAGCTGATCAGATTCATTAGGAGAATCCATTTCCATATTCTCTGATTCATCGCCGCTTTCTTCAGCCATTGACGAATCGATTTCGTCGTCGAAATTCTCATTTTCCGAGTCACTTGAAAACATACCGTAGTGTTCGCTAATTGAATAATTTTCGGAGATAACTATAAACAGATAAGTCCAAGCGTTTTTTATGAAAAAATTCAAAGATCTAGTTTTGACAATTCGCTTAGAATAATTTGCAAAGAACGATAGTCGTAGTTGCCTGCTCGGGCATGAATATCTGCACGGTCAGAAAAATGACGAACGTTGACACCTTCCAAAAATTTATAATGAAAACCCACAAATTTTCCATTTATGTTAACACTTATTATCTACTTATGTCTATCAGAAATGGTGTTCGCTTATTGAATAATAGTTGCAAAGAAATATAAAAAGTAAATGCCACGCGATTCACATGAAGAGATTCGAAAATTTAAATTGGTCAATTCGTCTAAAATGATTTATAAATAACGGTCGTCATACTTGCCTACTCAGGCATTGCCTACCTGCACGATCCAAAAAATTAAGAGCATTGACACTTTCAAAAAAGCTACAATAAAAACGCACGAGTTTTTCCCTTACCAAAAATATCCACCAAATATCTACCAAAAAATATCTACCAAAATATCCACATCAATTTGGAAGCATTTACCAGTGAAGTGATACATTTTTGAAATTTCGGATCTGCTATCTTGAATTTTCAAATGTTGAGTGCAGATTCGTAATCAGCGACGCCAAAACCTCCAAGTACCAACGTTCGCTCTTGTCAAATGACTTATTGCATTATTGGTCCACCATATTGGATCCGCCATCTTGAATTTCTAAATTTCAAGTGCAGATTCGTAATCAGCGACCCCAAAAACCCCCGAATACCAAATTTCAAGTTGATAGTAAGAAAAAAAGTCTACCAGAAATATCTACTTCACTCTTAAATCCTTTATCAGTGAAGGGGTTAAGAAAGTAAGGGTATTATGAAAGAGTGACTTATTGACTGTTAGTCAGCAATTCCGAAAATGGAGTAATCACGGTTTCGAGTCAAGCTTTATTGGAGCTCGGTATTGATACGATACGTCGTCAACTTCTTATGGGATATTTTCAAGACTTTCCATTTACAGTACAACAAACATACCGCAGCTTTCTATATGTACATACACGAGAATTTCCGACAGGAGAACCGACTGACCTCTATACGAATCTGATGATCAAAAGTGAAATTATCAATAACATTTATCAACCATCGCGGTGGCAGATTCCGGTGTGAAAGGCCGGACCCAATACATAAGTGGCAAGTTCCGCTATCGACATCCTTTCGGCAAACTAAGTAAAGAGAATCGCGGTTTTTTATAAGAAGCACGAAAAGTGTTTATAACACAAGTATGATCGTTCGAAATTTTCTTTCGTAGGAACAAAACAATAGGGTGACATTGCTAAAAGCGCCTTGACTGTCTGCTCAAATAAAGCCAATGTCACACCTTGATCTATCATCTATTTACATCCTACATGAGTACAGACAGAACGTTCAATCACGATAAAAAGTACCTATAAGATAGTTGGCCGAACAATAGTCATCTCAAAAGATCCCTCGACATTGCACATTTAAATCGCTCAACTTCGAAAGTGAGTACATTGTATTTTAAGTCATTTTTAATTAGTTTTTTTATTACGACGAAGGACGTCATTGTGAAATTCTCGTGCGTAGTAGTTTTCGGGAAAATATGTCGTAAAGTTTGTAAGACGCTATTGTACGCCTCATCGTCATACCGCCATGTCGGTTGGTCTAGTAATCGCCATGTAAACGTCCCACTACCCAAATAGGGTTTTACAATCGGCACAGTAATGGCCCACGACTGGTTGCCAGAAAAAGAACGATGGCGCGGTAATGGCTATGTAAACGGGCCAGATCCGCACCATGCATGGTTGTTAATGGTAAACCATGAATGGCTGTTATAACTTGGCCAAATATCATACGCTCATATTGGCCCAGCAACGGCTGCCGGATCTTCTGCCGGAAATGAAAAACAATAAATTTACAAATTATGAATATTAAAATTCTAGTAGTATCTTTTTTGTTTTCTTATGCTTTACAATACTATTTTCTTATGCTTTACAATATAATACTATGTCCATGTGCATAGAATAATTGCATTAAAAACGCTTTCTGCATTGGTCAAGTTTTTACCTATCATCGGGATCGAATCTACGTCTTTCGTTCTAGTGTCGAGTGCCCTACCCACTTAGCTATCCTAACACTTACAGAATCCATCGTTTGTTCGTTCCTTACTTTTATGCCGATAATTTTATTCGTGACATTAAAGTTTACCGACAATTGTTTTGGTCCATTTAGGCTGTGAAAATAACTCGCTCGTTTTGGGTGAAGTTCCGAAAAGCATACTCCTCTGATCGAGCTGAAATTTTGCACCGAACTTCCTGTCATTATCCTAATAGAAACCCTTAACGGATTTTCGACGACTAACAATAGTTTTCGATATATCGCATTGTAACGTTTATTATTTTACGCCATACGAATATATCTATATATCCGATAGATACCCCCCACTCCTCCGGCCTCGCTGCTTCCTGGCAAACAGTGCTCGCCCGTACGTGCATATCACTTGCCATGTGGGATGGGGCTGTTTGGATTTATTTAATATAGTAGAAGCGCAGTACAACAAATAACTTTTAATATATGATATATCGAAAACTATTGCTAGTCGCCAATATCCTTTTAAAGGTTCTCTTAAAATATTGAAAAGAAGGTCTGTGCGTGCGCAATTTCAGCTTCATCAGTGGGACATGCTTTTCGAAACCTTATCCCTTGTTTTTAGGTATTACAGTTTAACAACCTGCATTTACAAAACGCCCAAAAACAAACCATCAATGGCTGAAATAGATCTGGCAAGCCGTTCATCTGCCTGCGATACCCCAATGCTGATCGCCATTTTATCGGTGCGATGGTATTGGCCCACCAATGGCTGGCATAGACCTGGCAAGTCGTTCATCCGCCTACAGTACCCCAATGCTGGTCGACGAATTATTGGCCGATTATCGGCAAACCGTTTAATGGCTGAATGCTGGCATTTTTGTTACGACAGGCGACCCTATATGGGTAATCGGCATATGCGTTTAAACGGCTTTAACTAATCACGAACAGGTTTGTAGGAGTTTGTTGTGTCTGCATATAATTTTTAGAATAACTCCAGAATCATTTTTTAGTCACTCAGTTACAAACTGTTTGCTTTTTATTGAAACATTGGACAAACAATTTAAGAAAGGAATTTCTCTTACAGAAAACTTTATTAATTAAAAAAAACTAATCGAGGCTATTACGTCGGAATAATAATTTGTATCCAATTTCAATAAGTATACACAACGTGTATTTATACGTATATTTTTTTATTACCGCGAATATGGGTATGACGATTACTGGTTCGCGGGTTCTTCAGACAATGCTAATTACGGACCTAATAACTCCCCCCTCTGCATCGCATTCACCATGATATTTCTGCTATGGGTATAGGAAAACTGCGGAAAACCTAGGAAACCTGGATACGAGTGTGCCTATGGAGCCATGGGTCAGCAGCTTTACCTAATAGAAGCTGAGATTCGACCATTGCGACGCCTGGCAGTCAACCTCGATACTACGTAGGACGCAGTGATTTTCAACAAATCAATGAGCTTAGGGGCAGAAAACGACGGATCAGTCGGTTACGGAAATAATAACAGTACAAATAATGAAACAAAACATCACCTGTAGGAAATATTTAGGGTTTCATTTTATCACATTACATATTGTAATTTTAACGATACTGTCATGCGAAATGAAATTATTGAACTATAAATAAATACAAGAATAAATTACTAGGCTTCCAAAATCCTCATAATTGGTTTTGAAAGATTCCAAGCAACTAGCTCTAAATTGGGCGTATTGATGTTTTCTTTCTCGTAGAGGAAATTTTGTGACGGTGAAAATATTTTTTTCTGGTTTCCAATGTCATCGTGTGCAAAATGTCCGAAAACTCCAAAAATCATAGTTCGAAAAAATGTCCGGATGTGACAATGTATGAGTGTGACAATGCAATATAACATCGTAAATACCTCCTGGACGCGAATATATCACTTATCTTAAAATACTCATTTAGTGTGTGAACATGACGACCAGTAGGGCCCCGACAACCTCTGGGCTGACCACCTTAGCATATTTTCATTATAATACTCCAATGGCTTTTACCACTACCATGGTAGCCTACCAGGACAACGTGGGAGACACAATATTATCGTCGTAAACAGATAGAAAGGCGTACGCGAGCCGAACGATGAATACACATAATGAAAGCACGACGACAGTGGATGGGACGCTATATTCATATACGACCATTGAAACGAGAACGTTCTATGACTGGATGTCCACCTTCACAGCAAGCTGCTAACAAAGGGAGAATCGGTGTTCATCGAGGATAAGGTACGGAAAAGCCGGAGAGGGTAAAAGCGAGGATGTTGTGGCTACATCTGTCTCAAAGGCACGAGATACTCGAAGAGGAAGTGTGCAAAACGGTTAGAAGAGTTTTACCAAGAAGAATATGAGGGCGAAAGGGAAACTCGAGCGATTTCTCGAAAAGTACGCAATCGGAGGGAAAATAGCACGGTAGAGTAGTATTTAATTCTAAGGGAAGGAAAAAATCTATCAGTTCACACTGTATTAAGTTTACGGGCCAATAAAGCAGAATAACGATTAAATGAGGCCGCGTGTGCAGTATTCCACGATTTCTGTGTACTCCTTGGCTTCATACAGTGAAGGATTGTGTGATGTTGTGTATTAGAGCCCAAAATTCACCACCCGTCCCAGATACCTAATGTTGCTGTAACGCCCGCGCATCTCAAGCTACTTCGGGATGGAGCTATGTGCTCTCTCGGTTTGGTACATCTATGTATATATTTATTTACTAAGCAATTCGCCCTTGCTTCTGCGTATATGGTGAGCTTAAGGCTAAGTAGAAGATGTGCCATGTGACATATGAGTGCGAGAGAGATAACTAACATTTTCAAACAGATCTTTCTTAAAGATGCATAATATTTAGGGCAAAAGGAAATCGTCACGCTTTCCATAAAGGAATTCCCAGAACCAGGGGCTGAGTTTTCCATTTTAAAAACTTAACCATCTTCAAGAAAACTGAGTTAGAAAGTTTGTGAGGTATACTCTTTATATACTAAGATGGGATTTTATCTGTCACTTTTGATCTTTGAATCGACGCCACGCGAGAACACGAAGACGAATAAAAAATGTGACGGCGTTGGACACGTGTATGTGTTTTTCCCTTGTCGTTTGGTTCAGGTTATTTTTTTTATCCTTCCGCTCAGTCCCGAGATCTCATAATTTTCGGCCGAATTTCCGAGCGACTTTGTTCCCCAACAAAATGGGTCCGCTATCGAGGTTTAGTTGAATCAAATAAAGTGAATTGTTCATGTCGTAAACATAGTACATACGCCCTTTTGAGAATTGATTAACAAAGAGTTTAACAGCTCAAGGAGCGACTCGATTTAGACTCGTCTCGCGCAGCTCGAAACTCGTCTCGAGGAGTTTGCCTGCTATATATATACATATAATATATGTTAGAGGGTGAGGCGTTTTGACTGCTCTAATCTTGTCACGGTTAGAGCGTTTGTAAGCGTGAAAGATTTGGCCCTTCTAAGGGCCTTTGTCCAATGAATTTGACAAAGGTTCTCCGTGTCTCATATTCAAACCTCAATAATTCGTCGCAATTGGGAATAGAACGGCAAGCATCACATTGAACTCTCACATTACCGTAGAAAGAATAAAACGGCAAAGCATGGAATCGGCATGCATTCAACAGAGGTATGACAAAAATGTATATTCTCAGGTATGAGAAGTCTCGTTCGGGTATGGTTTCAGATACTGAAACTAATTTTCAGGTAATAAAAAGTGTGAGCAATAGAAAAGAAACTTTTCATTGTTTAAACACACCGGAAAACATATACCCTTAGGTATCAAGGTGCTAAAAAAGAAATCCATAATTTTGGCTTCGCAGTCCCTAAAGGTATAAAATGTTGATTGTTTTTAGTTAAGGGGGGATTGTCTTTTTTTTCGCAAAATTTACCGCTTTTTGGGAATTTTTTTGTGAAGAAAGTATACAACGGAAAACTTGTGAAACTTGGCATATAGTTTTATTGATCTGTTTACTACATACAAAAAAATTTTTAAACAATTTCATCAAAAAATCCGCCTCCCACCCCCCTCGACGCGCAATGGTCCTTTTTTGATGGTGTGCACGATTACAGCCTTCACGTTCATCCTGCAACAAAAACCCAAAAAGCATTTTACTTTAGACACATATAGCTATCGTTCGATGAAGGGAAAAAAAAATTGACGATTTGGTGACGTTTTGAACTTGAAGTATCGATTTTTCGAAAAAAATTGATCGATTTTTTGTTATAAATAAAAAACTATTAAACGTATTGCTTTTTTGCTTCATCAAACGATAAAAGGATGTCAGCTGAGCATTCTGTCCAAATTTGAAGGCAATCGGTTGAATAGTTTTTGAGAAATCGTGCACACTATCAAAAAAGGACCATCGCGCGTCGAGGGGAGTAGGAGGCGGATTTTGTGATGAAATTGTTTAAACATTTTTTTGTATGTAGTAAACAGATCAATAAAACTGTATGCCAAGTTTCACAAGTTTTCCGTTGTATACTTTCTTCACAAAAAAATTCCCAAAAAGCGGTAAATTTTGCGAAAAAAAAAGACAATCCCCCCTTAATGTAAGACAACTACAGGGTGGGGCAGAATGCAGTCTCTGATTTTAAGGGTGAATTGAAAAAAAAACGCTTCGGGATACAAAAAAAAGGTTTTTATTGCTCAAAAGTACGCATGATGCCGTTTTTTCTCATGATGTCTTGAAAATGATATCGTCTAAGTGGCGACCTTGGCGAGCAATACACATATTGAACCTTTCAAAGAAGTTTTCGGCCACTCTTCCCAGCAGATCTTGTGGAATTCCAGCGATGACGTCCTCAATCGCCTCCTTCAGAGCTTCAAGGGTTCAAGGTCGAAGTTTGTATACCTCAGTTTTGACGTACCCCCACAGAAAAAAGTCACACGGGGTCAAATCGGGAGAGTGAGGGGGCCATGAAACATCCCTCCGCAAAGAGATCAGGCGACCGGGAAAGACCGCTTCCATTTTGGGACGCAGAAGATTCTCCCACATCTCACAATAACCGGATCCGAAAAACCCTCTGCGTAGCCACAACGCTTTCCCCGTTTTTAAAGAATGTCTCCACAACAAAGCCCCGGTGCTCACCCAACCACGGCATGGTAACTACTGAAAACGGTATTGTTCCCCCGACCTAACGGCACCTACCCCGCCCCTCTACTCGGTCTGGGGGCCCTTCAGTGATTTTTTTAAACTACGGACTGCATTCTGCCCCACCCTGTACATCTTTTTGGCTTTCCAGTGCCTAATTATATGAACATTTTATTGTCGGTCTTACAGTAAATAAAAACAATCGACATTTCATATCTTTAGAGACTGCAACACCAAAATTATGGAGTTATTCGCAGCAATAGGAGGCACTGAAAATCTATAATTTCTAGATATAAAGGAGTCAGCCTATGAATTTTTCTCGCCTCAACCAAAGGCAATTCGAAATGTATATCTATACGAATATACATTTTTCATTGCCCATTGATGTGAGAAAAGTTCATGAATTGGCTCCTGTATACCGAGAAATATACATTTCTCCAGGTCTTGAATCGTTGCAAAAAAATGCACGTTCTTCGTTTCGCAGTCTTTAAAAATATATAATGTTCATTAGCAAAATGCTTATATAATTAGGCAGTGGAAAGGGAGAAATATGTATTTGTATTACATTAACTAAGATCAATCAACATTTTATATCTTTAGAGCCTGCGAAGCCAAAATCATGGATTTCTTCGCAACGATCGGAGACATCAAAAATCTCGAACTTCTAGTTATAGCGAAGCCATTTCATGCATTTTTGTCACATCAATCGAAGGCAATAAAAAATTATATCTCCATGGATACATTTTTAATTACCTTCAGTTGATGTGAGGAAAATTTAAGGAGGTTGCTCAGCTATCGCGAAATAGTAAGAATTTGCTGAAATGTATTGAGAATATTTACGACAGGTGTCACGAGTCCGTGTAAAATTTCATGTACTTCGTCTGCGTGATTGTTGAGCTATTAATTATTGAAGTGAGGCTCTTATACTCGGGCCACATAGCAAAAGCTTCATTTTTGCTATGTTGCGACAGTCTAATACGACTGTCGCAACATAATAAAAATAGTAAGAATTGAATAGAAATAGGCGGAAAAAATCTTGAGATTTTTATGAATAATTTCAACGAAGAGTACAGCATTTTATCTGTCTCTTTATCGAGATATTCGTAAAATAAAACAGGAAATTTCAGCTGATTCACGTGAAACGATAAAGCGCTTTACGCAGCCCTGGATCTACGATATTTCCGAGCCGGGAAAAGAATTTGACATCGGCGCCCCTTCCCTCCAGCATTTGAGATTATGGGGGGAAATCTCTTTAGACGGCCCGAAAAACGGTCATTTTTCATTATTTTTTTAAAGGTGATAACATAATCGCATCATTTTAAAATATTGATCTTATCTCATTACACCGTTCAAGTGTTAATTTTTTTCTTTTTTAAACGAAACAAAATGGCGGCGTTTTATGGTATTCCTTAAGGCGTCTTTTGAAAAACTGCTCATGTTTCAGCTCAGAAGTTATTGATCGATCTGGCTCATATTTTGGGAGGTTTCTCAATATAATATTATTGGAAGGATATACCGATAAAAATATTTTTAAAAGTAAAAACTAAAAATTAAGTAGGCTTTGAAATCAAATGTTCGTATTTTTGATCATTTTCTCGCCAATGTTTGCCCCGCAAAGTAATTTATTTACGCGATAACGTTTTAACTTAAGGTATATCCTTCCAATAATGTTTTAGTGGGAAACCTGCCAAAATTTCAGCCAGATCGATCAATAACTTGTTGATCTATAACATGAGCAGTTTTTCAAAAGACGCCTAAAGGAATTACTCATCAATGTTCGTCTTGTAGGCAGTTTTATTTTCGGTGGCTACGATCACGAGGCCATTGAAACTCACTAAAGCGCCCTAGATGCTAGGCCCTTTAGTGAAACAAGTTTTTTTTCACACACAACAATTTGGCGCCCCCTTAATTGCTGCCCGGGGTAGGTACCTCGGTTTGCCCCCCCCCCTTAGATCCGGGGCTGGCTCTACGGCACGTGACTGCGCTGCTGTCAAGTCGGCCATTTTAAATAGGCGTCAAAATTTGAAACACACAAACTATTGCTTCCTTGCTATAAGTTTCTTGCCGCGCACGGAAAAAAAGAAATAGTACAAAATACAGGGGCTACACAGTTCGCATTGGACTCGAGCGATTGCACAGCTATATTTACTGAAACACAGTGCTCAAAATACAGTGTGCTCAAAGTAAATTATTACAGTTCCTATACTGTTCTCTTGGGACTGGACCCGCTCTACTGTATCTTTTACTGGAACACACAGTCCAAAGTACAGTGTAGTCAAAAGTAAATTTTGACAGTTTAACACTGTAATAGAAATTTAACAAAACTTGTAATTTGACAGTTGGTTAATCTGTATTATGTACAATGAAGGCCAGTTATAACGACAGAGTTTATGAAGGTGTTTTAACAGTGAAGCCCTCTGTTCTAGAAACTGGTTAGCAACAGATATAGTTTCAGTTTTCAATCGTTGCTTTTTACAGTATAAATACGGGAAACGTTCTAGTGTTAATACTGTAATTCAAACTTGATAAAACCCGTAATTTAATAGTGCCACAAATCGTATATTATACAAAATTAGGGGTAAAAATAACATTAGATAGCGCTAAAAGAACAATTGAAGCGCTGAAAGAACTGCCAGTCCGTTGTGTCCTGGTCGCGCCACGCGTGAGACAAGTCCTAACCAGTGAATACCGTTCACAACGTCACACTGTAAATTTGATTATAAAAATAAAACAAAATAAAATCGGCGAAACCTTTGCTTACAATGTATATATATATATATATATCAAGAATAGAATGAAGTGAATGAGACACACAAAAAAAAGTTTATACATAAAAGAAGTTTGAAAAAAATGTGTAGAAAAAATAAAAAAATCAGTCACATACACAAGAACGTACCTTTTTGTAAATAATTCTCTCTTTTTTATAATTTCTTGAATTATGTCGCACAAATTTCAACGTTCGCATCCTATCGAACACGCACTACTAACTGGCAATCCTTTGTGTCCTGGCCACGTGCCTCACCCCACGCGCGAGACAAGTCCTAATTAGATAAAAACGTACTTTTTTTTAAATTCTCTCTTTCTTTATAATTTCTCGAATTCTGTCGCACAAATTTCGATGTCCGCGTCCCATCAACCACGCACTACTAACTGGCAATCCTTTGTGTCCTGGCTGCGTGCCTCATTTGCGTACAGTATAAAAATCAGTGATCGCATTTAAATTTATAGTTGGATATTTTTACTGAAATCACTGATGTATTCACAGTACCGAACTGTAAATAAGCCAGTGTAACTGTAAAGATCTCAGTGTGTACAGGAAAATTCGTCATTTTTGTAGGACAGGATTTACATTACTCTGTTTTACTGTAAAATGAAATATAGCACCCTGTTTTTTATGCGGTTTATACTGTGATTTTCGCTGTTTCTTTTTTTCCGTGTAGTAGAAATCCCCGCGCGTTCGAAACCTCTTTTCACATGAGAGTCGAAAACTGCACGGTAAAGGAAGGATATATCCCGCCTTTAAAAATCCGTGAGGATGTTTCCGCCGGCGACTGCCTGGTAACAAACATCAACGGAAAGGCCCATTTTAAGGATTCCACAAATGACGCCGTACGGCCGATCGTGCCGGTCATAGAACTACAGGAATTCGACATCGTGGAAAACCAAACCAATCAAAAACCAAAATCAGATTGCACGACAATTTGCGATTCTAATCCAGGTCCTAAAGTTTATAATCCTAAGTCGGACATAGATTGCATGACAACTACGCCAGTCCAGCGCCCAGTAGCGGCCAATAAAAAAAAATGTTTAATCGACAAAAACGTCGCAATAAAACTTTGTCAATGCTCCTATGGGAGCGATGATGAAGAAAAACAAAACAAACTCAGATCGCATGACAATCTGCGTTTCCAATCCAGTTCCTTGCGATGCTAACCCAATTTCTCGCGATCATTCTGATCCAAAATCAGATTGCTTGTCAATCTCAAATTCCAGGCAAATTCCTCGTGATCCTTCTATTTAAATCGTAAATTGCATGACAACTATGCTAATGCAGAACCCGAAAGTGGCCAATCAAAAAACTTCGACAAAAAACGTCGATGCAAAACCTTGCCTTCACTCCGACGAGAGCGACGAGCAAGGGAAATCAAATAAAAAATCCAGTAGCGAGGAAAAATAAAAAAAAAACAAACGAAAAAGGAAAAAATGAACAAAAACCAAAACAAAACCAAAACGAAAAAATTAAAACCAAACCAAATAAAGATCGGAACGAGGAACAAAAAGCAAAATCAAAAATGAATAAAACCCAAAACGAAAAAGAAAAATCCAAAACAATTCAAAATCCAAACGAAAAAGAAAAAGCCAAAATAAAACAAAACCAAAACGAAGAAGAAAAATCGAAAATAATCCAAAATCAAAACGACAAAGAAAACTCTAAAACAATCCAAAACCAAAACGAAGAAGGCCTAAAAATGAAACAAAACTCGAAGCAAATTCCAATCACAAAAGCAAATTCGTGAACGAACGTAAATTTTATCACCACTTCCGAACCAACATCGCGTGTAACCAAAAATAATTCAGAACGTCCAAAAATAATAAAAAATCTATGGCGACTCAAACTTTCCGAATACGACTACGACGTCGTTTACCAGCCGGGTCCGCTCAATTCCAACTCTGACGTCCTATCACGAAATCTGATCGAAAGGGTAGAAGAAATAAAAAGTATCCCTCATTGTGAGCAAAACCAAATCAAAACCTCAGCAGAGGCGTTACGAAATATAACGTGTAAATTAGACCAGACTAGCGGTAGCAATGCCGAAAACAAAAATCCAACGACCTTTACGGTTCGAGCAGATATCCACCCAGTCCCGCGTGAGAAAAATATAAAAATCGTCACTCGCTCTCAAGCGAAGAGCGATATAGAACAAGTGCACGAATCATGTGGCGACTACGCTACCGTCAAGGCCAACGGCGCCTGCAGCCGAACGCGTAGACGCGCACTCCAAAACTCGACACCTTGCACGTCTAATTCCTAAACTCATAAATTACGCAGAGAGTAGCGACGGCGAGACGAAGGTCGAGATAGTAAGACCCATACGCGCTAGTCGAACCACGGAGGGCATTGCCCCGAAATCAGCAGAGGGCCCTGACAAGCGCAAAGCACTTCCGATCCCTCGCTTCAAAAACTCCTAATTTAGATAATTCAACAAATTCAGATTCCAACTCTCTTGATTCACAACCCTCCGAAGACGAGAATCCTCCGGCGGAGGAAAGAAAAATATCAGAATTAAAAATTGCTAATTGCGTCAACACCAAAGAGTTGTTCTATTTTCGAAACGATAATCCGGTTTATTTCACCGATTCAACGGGTAAGTCTTATGACCCTGGAGGACACAAGGGTGGCTCAAAAACCGATTTCAATTCTGGCTAATAAATAATCATAATAATTGCCCTGTTTTTCAGATGGCCGTAATCAACCGTTTCAGTAACATCTAACGATATCACCCTTGCACTCGCAATGAGCAAAACAGATCAAATTTTTAGTTACAGTATCCTCAGTACAGAACATTCGAACTTGTGTATATCCAAAACTCGCCGAACTAACTGTTTCACAATTCGACAAAGATTTCCAGTCGCGAACCTAGATATAATCGCTTACGTCAATTCGAAATTCATATACGTAATAAATTATATTATATTAGAAAATAATTATATTACGATATGCATACGCAACGGTGAAAAAATGAGCGTGTGAGATTTCGGCAATCTAGGGGAATTTTATTATATTTTCCAACTTCGTGATTTTTTTCATAAACTCTGGTATTTAACCAGCTAAATATCCCAGTCGAAAGGAAACGTGGCTTACTTGCACATTAGTCAACCGCAGTATGGGTATAATGGGTCTCAAAACAACGTATAGACAAGCACGCGCTCGGAGCCCCGCGACAGCCGTTCAGCGTAGGGCATGTTTATACGACTGCTGTGTCGCTGTGTCTCGGCTGAGTGGTCAGTGCTGTTTTTCTACAATATTGCCCATGTCTACAGGTAAGATCCTGTATTTTATCTTAAATATTTGTTAAATGATTAGATAGAAAACATTTTTTTTTAAATGGTGTGTTGTCGTTATTGATAAAAAGTAGGTTTTGGTTTTTAAAAAGGGTTTTAATTATGTGTTCCAAAGTGTTCCACCCTAAAATTTGATTTTACTTGTAGCTTATTTAGTATACTAGCCAAAATATTAAAAAAACCTTGCGCATGTTTGCGCGATAACGTTAAATCGTATTTTTTTCAGAAAATGGCACACGTGTTTACATGGCGAGCGTTATTCGATGTGTGGGCCCAAGCTCATTCAAACAAGTTGGAGGTTGTTTCAAACTTCATAATAGAACAAACAGGAGTCAGACAGATGTCTTCTAGTACAAAGGCCAAAATACGGAAATGTGTACATAGTATACAGGTTAAATGGGACAAAGCTAATCGCCACCGAACGAGATTTTTAAGTGACACCACAGCGTGCAACACTGACCTTGTTCATCGATTGTTAATTACATCTGACCCTTATGTCACTAGTCTTCGTGCTAGTCCCAGAACTAAACATTCAAAGATATTGCCAGAAGTCTTAGAAATGTTAATGAAGCCTGTTGTGAAATCTGTTCACTCTAACAGCAGCAGCAGTATTGATACAGATGATTAATTAAGTTTTTCCTTTCTTTTTTTGTTTTGACTGCGCTTTGCGTACCTTGTTACAGGTTTTTATTTTTGGAAACCAAAAACCGTTTGGTTAGTTCTTTAAAGTTTTCTATGAGTTGACCTGGCTGCATTAGAAGCCAAGAGAATATATGTCTTTTTATATTTGACGGCAACACTTATCAAAAATATGTACGTACTAAAAATAATGTTTTTTTAACAATAAACAACATAAAACGTTTAAAACCTCTTATTGTTTATTTAAACGTTTATCCTGATCAAAATAACAATTAGAATCGGCTAAATGTAATTTTATTTTCTTCAGTGAATAAAGGTCCCCTAGATTGCCGAAATCTCACACTGTGCGGCGGACGGATGGTATACAATTTAGTCGAGAAACCGAGTTATATGGCGGTATTTTCTGACGGAATAGTACACGTTATTCAATGTACAACCTTACAAGAAAATCTGGTCAGGTTAAAATAATTTTACGATCAATCTCCTGTCACCCGTGGGAACGAAAAATATGTCCTCACTCCTCGAACTCTCATATAACCAATTACCAAAAGAGAAACTCAAACAACCTGCAATTCCTTACTCCATTCACCTTTTTCGAACATCTCATGCAAGTTCATCCCTGTTCGGGTCGAAGCCACACCACCTGCAATCACGAATTCGACGAGGAAGTCTACTCGGCGATGCATCAACCCAACATCATCAGCATCCTGTGCGATGTACACCAAAGAAGATATCGACAACGTACGAGCATATGACACGGGGCATCAGTTGTCAAAACACTGTCAATCAAGGGAGAAGTTGTTAAATCTCCTGGATAACAACAATCTATAGCACCAAGCGGATTCCATCTGGAATCGCACCTGGAAAATTCATTCAATTCGGTACAACAAGCGCTTGTTTCACCCGAACCACACTCGACGAGCGAGCGATCAAGGTCCTCGTAGATACGGTTATCCATGCATACAGCCTACACCCTGTGGACGGCTGGTCAAGTTATCTCGTCGGTGCACTGTGGGACTCGGTTACGTACCTCCTGATGCACCTGGCTAAACAACCCAAAAAAAAAGAAAACGTCAACGAATGCAGTGACTGGTCAAGAACTGTATCAACTCGTATCGGCCTCTTCAGCTGAATCAGAGGGCCAAGACCAACGCTGCATCACATGATCTGTACCCTGTCATCTCCGATCATCCAGAAAACAACAAATCCTCCAAACCGCGTTCCTGCCTTTAAATTCGCAAAAGGAGACTTACGATATTTCTGATTATGTTAATAATTTTATTTTTGTCATCGTTATTTTAACCTTGTCAAGTAAGATAGGCCAAAGTAAATAAGCATCTGTGCATGAAGAAAAACAAAGAGGAGTAAACTCGTACACATACATTTCATAGCAAAATAACAAAACATATACAAATATTTTAGAAATAAAAACGGAGAACAAAGAAAAACTTCCTCATACAAAATCTAGATATACAATAACCATAAACATTCTCATACAAAGATCATATATACAATAATATGACACACATACTTTCGTTTTTCGATAGTCTACATAATACGCTAATTCAAAAATTGTACCTACCGACACCGCAACCGTTCAAGAATAGGCTGATGACGATATTGAGATAACCTTCGGAACATTCATAATAATTGAGCGGGACGCTCAATCTTGATCCGGGGAGGTGTTACATCCTAGCGAATGTGCCTTCTCTCGGTTATTCCCAATATCCTCATTTGCCGTTATAAGCTTTTTATACACGTATAAATCTAAGAATAAGACGGGTAACAGCGTATACAGGAACATGCGTACGTTTCGCACGCATATTGAACCCACAGCGATATATATACGATAGCAGCACCGCCACAGTCATCGACTTTTCCTATCCCATTGGCTGTCAACAAGAACACGATCTCAGGCGCATATTCAAAGAAGTCCTGTCGAACGACAAACCAACCATCAGCTTGATCAGCAAACTCCAAAAACTCTACGCCGGCCCATCCACGTGGTGACCAAGAGAAGCCTCGCCCCTAGATTATTTCATCATAACATAGCCTAGACGGCTCCGGCGAATTTATAACTCTGACTAAAAAATAAGACATCCGATCCCACAGCGTAGTCCGATATATAAACCTCTCGATATGAGAAGTTACCATCGCCATAAATTGACACAACACAAACCATGCGGACCCGTGCGGAAATTGAGTTGGGGCTGTGATCGGGCCCCAATAATATTCCCCTAACTTTATTCGGGCCCTAATCTGGAAGCCACATGAGGGCCGTTAGCGGCCGGTCACACTTTGTCAACAAGGGCCATTAAAGGCGCAACGACCGGGGCCCTATAAGTTGCCTCAATGGCGCCTCTTCAAAACCATTTTAGCGCCCTGAAAATGCCTCAACGGCGCCTCATCATAACCATTTCAGCGCCATAAAATATCCGTATCAGTGGATATACGTGTATGTTAAATGCGACAGGGTATATCTGTATTTGTTTTTATGTAAATGTTCATGTGCATAGGTGTGGGCGTGAGTACATGTGTATGTATGTGTGCGCGCGTCGAAATGTGATTGCGTATTTGCATGTGAGCCTTTATGACAAACTGCCATGACAAAATTAATACAAAAAATAATCCATTGTGAGGAATGGATGTGTAGTAGAAATAAAAAAAATATATGGGTCTACTGAATCACTAGAATCTATTTCCATTGAGGGAAAGATCTGGAAAATAAAGACCAATTTATTTACTTATCCTACACAGTCAGATAAAGTTTATGAATGGGAAATATCAGCGAAGTCTTCAGAAGAAATATTTTTCCCTATGATGAGTATTGATCGGAAATTAGTTGCTATAAAAATGTCGAGAAAACCGGTTGGGACTGTTCACACTTATGCGCTAGCATTACTCCATGTATAAGTGAAATCATGAGTAATTGTTTGTATCTATGTAAAAGGTTTCTTTAATTTGATAAATAAATACTGTCTGATGTTTGTCTGCATATTTGTGTTCATCGTTGATTTTTTATTTGCTAATGCCCTTACGCTTTTTCCCAATTTGCGTTCGATAATATTATTCGATCGATGTATATAATCGATTTGAATAATTGAAATACCATCAACCATGTAGCCTAAGCTATTTATACTGGTTTATCGCTATAATAGTCAGATCTGGGCGTATTGTGGAGATCCCTACTTGTTTATCCCTATACTGGCCAAGTCGGGTCCTTTTGTGGAAATCCCTACAGGTTTATCTCCATGATGGCCAAGTCGGGGCCTATTGTGGAAATCCCTACTAGGGAAAACACTAGGAAAGCCCTGAAAGGCCCTTATTTTTATTAGGGATGCCCTATCAGTTTTCCGCACGGGGATGCTTACATCTCAAATATCGAACACTATCCCATCCACTTCTTCGCCGAAACACGGGACAAACGTCTCCTTCTCTTCATACGCATATTAGTCAGAATCGATGCCCTGCAATAAGGCCACGCACGTGCCTAGCGAATCCGAAACCTATTCGCACGCCATACCGCGACCGATCACGCAACTTAACCGATATATTCACGACCAATGCACCAATCCCCGAAGAACTAGATGACCCAAAATGCACTCTCCCTAAGGTTCCTGCTCCCACTATTGAACCCCTCCTAATTTTCATATCAAGAACTTCCTTCCTGAACTCAGTCTCCCGTCAACTACCATTGACTCAAGTTCTTCTATCAAGTCTCAATCCTAGTCTTCCGACAATCTTCATCAAATTCAGAGCTCAGTCTTCCGTCAACCAACATCGAATCAACTTCTTCTATCAAGTCTTAATTCAGAAGCCAAACGAATTTCTCCAATTAACCTTCATACGAACAGTCTTCATTTTTCCGTGAATTTCAGTCTCAATTCATCGACCTCGCGCGCCGTTCATATTTATATCCACGCGTAGTGCCCGTCATAGTAAACACGTCGATTATACACACGACCAGCGTAAAATCCTGCGAGCGCCTTATCAGCGATTGTACCAGCGAGCGCACCAGGCCAAGAGCAAAGGCCCTTGTAACGCGAGCGATAACAAACATCTACGCGAGCGAGCGACCGAGCGACCGAGCGTCAAACACAACCAATGTAAGCTAACTTTACCTTTTCTTTTTGTATCATTCATCGTGGGCCTGATCACTTCAAACTGTCTAGTAATCTTAAAATAAATAACATAGTGTCAATCGTACACCAAGTCTATCGAATTATCCCTCAATACCGAAATATCGTGTCAACTCCTTAATTCTACTCTTTCCCACGCACTACCCCTTTTTACCCTCATCCCGAGCTATTGCGCGAGGCGTAGGCAACGAAGAGGGAAACGAAAATATTATACTCTCATCCCTTCCGGATGTGACAATGTCTTAAGAATATTGTGTCCAATTTTTAAAGCGCAATTCCAAGAATTATCTGGGTTTTCGCGGAAAAACTCCAGGAGCTCCGATCTTTTATGTTTCGTAGTCGTACGCGTTAGGACCCATCGATGTCAATGCGGAGCGTCGCAGGTACTTTAAAATTCACCTTGGGCCAGTTGTGAACTTAGTCCTTCCCAAAATGTCCGCGTACCCAAAAGGTTGTCTTGCAAGGGACCTTCACGGCAGAGAACATTTTTTGGAAACCAACATATTAATCGTAATACGGAAAATAACGGAGGGCAGAGTGCCAGTGCCAAAAAACTTTTCAATGCGAGCTCTGATGAAGTATGTTGGAATCCGCTGTTGACCTATCGGTTTTTTGAATTTCGGGTCGGAAAGCCCTTAGAGAGCAGCAGCAGGAAAATCGCTTTTACGCGGAAACCGAATAAATCCTGTATGATGCTGGAATCGCGGATTATCCGGTAAGACATCAAAATAATTAAGATTTCCCTTGTTGAAACTTTGAGCGCGTTTTTCTCAAAACTATATTTTTCGTAACTGCTGGAGTGATTACTCAAAAACTATTTAACCGATTTTGATGAAATTTGTCATACATTTTCCTTGTCCCGTCAGTTTGACGGTGATCCTAAATAATATTTTAATTCCAAAAATGAAAACTTACTTTTGCCCTTAAATATAGCAACAATTTCATGAAAATCACAAAATTAACTTTATTAAGGGGGTCGTCTAGTGTATCAGATCGAAAGAAGAGAAAATGGCCTTGCATGACTTCTTTGACGAAGAGGAAGGTGTACTCTATGGTCCAGGCATAGCAGATTGATGGTGAAACCATTTTTTTATTATGAATTATATACAACAACTTTCAAACGCGTTTTTTGCAAACACGATTTTTTCACACTGCTGCCATGATATCTCAAAAACTATTTGATTGATTCTGCTCAAATTTATACAGCATCTTTAGTACATATATAACTACAAGTTGAACTAAAATAATTAAGATTGCGTCGTTAGTTTTCTTTTTATCAGCTATATAGACCCCAAAAATACGAAAAATTGATTTTTTTGTCTAAAGGGCACAAAAAAATATTTTTTTTGGAATTCTAACTTTATTCTAGTTGCATATAGAGCCTGAAGTCAAGAGCACCTCTTTTTATATATGTGTTCCTGTTGGGCGGTGTATCTCCGACTATTTTCCATCTAATGACTTCAAAAAATACACAAAGTTTGTTTAAATGTTAATAGAAATGATATACAATTTATAAATTATTTTATTTTAATAGTTTGTCAAAAAAAGATCCCCAAAAAAGCATTAAAAAACGGCATTCACATTAGACGACCCCGTTAAGCTACCATTTTGCAAATTTTGCATATATTTTTGAAATCGTGCTTCGCCGACAGCGTATGGGTGTTACCTTTGAGAATGATTTTGATTTTTTTATTTCAGACAAGTACAGCGCGAGGTCGAACTGCAGTAGAGCGGAAACTTCTTGAGCGACTTCCTCTGAACATCGATGTACACGACCGGCAATTAGCATTTTAAAAAAATATATATTTTGGCATACATAAAATATCAAATCAAAAACACACGAAGTTACAAATCTCTATGAGTATTCTCTACATGAAAAAATATCACGAAAAAACCCCTTAAGGCCGGAGCCTGAATTAGAAGGTCCAAAAAAGCGTTTTTTCGGGATTTTTAAGAAGGAAAAAAACAAGTAAGAACAGTGAACATTGGGGCATGTTTTCATGTATAAAAAAAATGTTGCAACATGAAACAATAAATGACTGCAGATTTATCAGCCTATTCCATTGGTGTCTTGCCACTGCAGTCCCCAATTGGCGGGAAAGGTGCAGCTCGTAATTATTGACTGAAACAAAAAAAAGCAATAAAATTTCAAATTGTCATATATTTTTCTTCTGGATGAACTAAGAAAACGTTTTAAAAATTGTGAAGTTACAACTCTTCTCAGGTTTAAAGAAAGGTGTTAAAAACACTTTAACGTGCTATAAAAATAATTTTAAGAAACTTTTTCAACGACCCTTCAGTTCACTTAGAAGAGATTTTCATACTGAAGAAAATAAAGTTTGGTTTGATTCAATAGGTTGTTTAGTTTTTTTGCTATCATGCCCGACATGTTGAAAAAATCGTGAAAATGAAAACTGGGCAAAACGCGCTTCAAAGTTTTTCAGTTTTTCAGTTCAAATGACTTTGATCGAGTCTACGAGCTGTACGAGCCTCCTTGCTGCTAAATGAGTGGCGCCTGTCCTCCCTCTCGATCTGTTGCGCGTCAGCGAAGTGTGCAAACATTTTGCACTGCTGGCCAATACTCAAATTGAGCAATTGCATGGTACTCAAATCGCTGAATACCCTTCATTGAACATACCTGCAGCCATCTAGGCGGCAATTTCAACGACTTGTTGGCCGGAATTCAGGTGTTTTGGAGCGATGCGCCAGACTGTTGAGTTGAACGACTCGTTGCAATTTTGCGTGTGACTGCCGAAGCATCGCGTTAAAAGGTCATCGTTTGAGAGTTGTTCATAAATTGGGCGAATATGAATCTCAATGTTTTCATCCATAAATCGAGCAGGATGCTTAAAAGATTGCAGTTGATTTCAGCTTGGCGCCACTCACACCAGCTGTCGACGCATATTGGATAATTCTCGTGCCGAGAGGATTTTCTACATTGAACAATAATGATCCAGCGTTGCTATTATAGCTTCTTTCATCTTTTGGACAGAATCAATATTTCTTCTAATTGCCAAACCATAATAAATTGTGAGTTTTTTATGACACCTTCCGTTAGCCGGTTCCTACCACAGAGGTTCTCTTTCTTTTTTATATTTCGAAGTCGTGTACCCATACGTTTTTGTACGTGTTCCATGCACTCATTTTTTGTGACAGGGCAATCATCACCATGCGGATTTGTGTTCAAAATACCAGCAAAAGTTTTCGAATCGCCGTCGCCGATGTAATTTGTATATATTACGCCAAATTTTTGGTCGTTTCATAAAAACATTTGTATGATAGAATCAACCTCCATCTTTCCTGCTAAACCTATGCGATTTAAGGTGCACGATTCTTTGTGATTTCCATACTACTCTTCAAACTCTTCATCGTCTGTTTCACTTGTGAATCGATTACCATGAAATTGACGTTTACGCCGCTTCGAAACCCGTTCGGAAGTTAACGGGTTCTTGCGACGTGTGCGCGCCAAGAATCAGAGCAAAACTAACCGTTAATACTACAAGCTTCAATGTACAAACACGTACACAGAGATGTATTATCCACCTGTATACTTTAATAAACCGTATTATGGCTCAACACAACACAACCACGAAACCTGAGTATTGTTCTGAAAGACCCTAGAACCTTTCCTAGGTAGCAAATGCGGATTAAACTATCGAGGAGCGGAGATCTCACACACCTGCTCGACGCTTCTCCCTTTCCCCCTGTATCTTCGAAAATATTCACAATTGGCGTCTATAACTTAGTAAATATGTTCTTTGATAGTTTATCTACCGATTTGAGCAATTAAAAAAAAAAAAACGATTTTTCGAACATTTTAGTTCAGGCTTCGGCCTAAAGCCGCTGAAGAAGATATTCATTTTTATTGTCCGCGAACGAATACTGCTAAGCCAGTGAAGAAGATATGTACGTTTTTTATTGTCTCCGAACGAATTCCTAGATCGCAGTACCCGAAGATAAATATTTTTTGTCTAATCTTTCAATTCATATTTATATCTTTTGGATACCTCTAGAAATTTCATACTCAATACTATGTTAATAATTTTGAACCTAATATGCTAAGAATTTTTCATTGCCTATGTCGATGCAAGAAAAATTCATATCAGTAACCTCTCGATACCTAAAGGTGCGATTTTTTTTGTTTGTGGTCAAGTGCGCAAATCCATGTCCAGCTTCGCAGATCCTGAGTCGTTTTTAGGAACGACTTCATTTGCTTAATTTGCTCAGGTATTTACCCTTTATTTCTTATTACTGAGGTTTAACAATTTCGTTTACAACCTTTCTAGTAAACTTGCTTGGCTATTTTATAAAAAATTATTTCACTTTTTGTACATTTGAATAGAAAAAATATAATAACACCATTTTTTAAATAAAAATAAATATATTTTGAGATAAATCAGAATTTTTAATATGGTAAAACAAGCTATAATGTTTTCGGGAGGATATTTTATTACCCGGCGTTCATTTTACTTTTTAATACTTTACGCGAAACAGTACAGACAGTAATAAATGTGGAATTCTTGTACATCGGACACAGGTAATGAGAACTGTATGTTTTTCCGCACTGAAAATTCTGAAATATGAATATGTTTCATCATTGCGCGAAGATAACAAAAAATGTTTACCCGTAGGTATCAGGGAGCTGAATATGCGGATTTGTCTCACATCAAGCGCAGTGTATGAAAAATGTCTCTTGGCATCGCGAAGCCAAATCTGTGGATTTGTTAGCTCGATAGTAAACAACGAGAGGCCACAAATGAGGCATTCCACGTTACTTCAGCCAGTAAAAAAATCCACAAATAATTTTCAAAAATCGAGTTACTTCATTGAAAAATATTCACCGAGTGTCGACATTTTTTTTAAATTTCTGACGTTTTTTCTCGTCGATTACCATTTTTTAATATTTTCCCATGCGAATGGCTGTATCTTTGGCAGGATTTGACGTATTTACATTCGTAAAAAACAAAAATGTGCGTCTTTTTCTAGCCTTCCAGAAAAAAAATAATGTAGATTTTATTGAGCAAGTCGAACGTCCGTTTCAGGGCAAAATATGCAAAAATATTTTTTTTCTCAAGGAAAGACACTCGTTATTTTATTTTTAAGAATTTCCCCGAATCGTGAATACGAAAAATGGATTTTTGGTACTTTTTATATTATGGGATTCCTAAACAACGTGAAGTAACATCTATTTTAATTAAAAAAATTTTTTTTTATTAATATTTGATTGAAGAGTGTGCAGCAGTCGCTGTATGTTTACCAGGTTTTTGAAATAGTATACGTATGACATATATGTCATATGCAATAAAATTTTAAATAAAATATTTTATTCATTATATTTAAATAAAAAATTTAAAAAATAAAAATTGCTGTCACTTCACGGCGTTTAGGAATCCCATAATATAAAAAATACCAAAAATCCATTTTTCGTATTTACAATTCGGGGAAATTAAAAAAAATAAAATAACGTGTGGCTTTCCTTGAGAATTTTTTTTCTGCAAGGCTATAAAAAGACGCATATTTTTGTTTTTTACGAATGTAAATATGTCAAATCCTGCCGAAGATACAGCCATTTGAATGGGAAAATATTAGAAAATGGTAATCAAAGAGAAAAAACGCCAGAAATTTAAAAAAATTTCGACACTCGGTGAATAGATTTCAATAAAGTAACGCGATTTTTGCAAAATTATTTGTGGATTTTTTTTTACTGGCTGAAGTGACGTGGAATGCCTCAAATGTGAATTTTCCGTGTATCAATCTTAGGCAATAAAAAAATCTAAGAGCTTTAGGTATAAAAAAGGCAGAAATCTGAATTTCTCTTGAATCAATCGGGTAAAAAATATACATCATTGCGTACTGTGAACCCGAAAGTAGTTTGAAGACAATAAAAAATCTATATCTTCTCCAGCGGCCTCAAGCGGGATCACCAAAGTGCACGACACATATAAATCTAATGTATGAGTGACTAAGAAATATACACTTCGCTAAGGAGATCTCATGCTTATAAAAATAATAAAAAATTTCAAAAACTCTTTAAGGTAGTACGAGCGCGCAATCTTGACTTCTGTAGATTTTATTTAAATTTTAACCGGTCATTGTTCATATCATTATGCACGTTTAAGTGAAATTTCAGAACAGTCGATTATTTAGGTGGGAGATAATGGGTTTTAAAATTGCAACTTTTAACACTGCAGATTCTGCATTGAAATTTAGACAGAAAAATTTTCCGTAAAAAATATTGGTCCACTATAATAAGAAGACATATGGCAACACCGCATCGTTCCACGTATCCAATGACGTGAGTTTGCGCGGCATATTTAAAATAATACTGCAACACAAATTTTTATTTGGAAGTAATTTTTAACCGAACAAAGTTTTTAATTAGATATGAATGAGCCAACACTTTTACTTGTTAATGAAGATAACATAAACAATATAAAATATTAATATTTATAATGCAAATATTTTTTTATGAAAAGGTTTTTAACTTTAGAAACACGATAATTATTTTTTTTCTCGAAATATTGAAAATATTGAGGGGCCAAATATTTTTTTACGGAACATTATTCTGTCTAAATTCCAATGCAGACCCAGGCAGAAGACAGTGTTAAAAGTTGCAATTTCAAAACCCATTATCTCCCAATCTAAATAGTCGACTGTTCTAAAATTTCACTCAAACATGCATAATGATATGAACAATGTCTGGTTAAAATTTAAACAAAATCTAGAGAAAACAAGATTACGCGCTCGTACTTCCTTAAGATACCATCAGCTCACTAATGATGCGCGTGCCATTTCCTAGGTTTCTACAAGTTCAAATATCTTACAACACTTTTCCCGGCTAAATATAAATTTAAAACTATGCACGTATAGTTTGTCCAGACATATTAGAAATGCACTACTCGTTGGGTTGAAGTTGAAGAAAAGAAGGGTTTCTTCCCACTAGAAAGAGAAATTATTATTTTTTAACTTCCATAAAGTCGAAAAGGTACCAAGTAATACAAAAAATGCCCTCGAAAGCATTGTTATTTGTTTACTTTTTAAAAAATGCTGGTTCACCTTTAAAATAATAATTATTTGTTGTAATTCAAACAATTATTTTTTTTTCTTTAATCAATTGTACAAAAAATATGAAATGATTTATAAAATAGCCAAGCACAATATAAGTCCAAGAACTGTTGTACACAAAATTGTTAAACCTTAGGAATAATTGCATGATAAAGGTTTTATTTTCATTTGATAAATCACATTATTATAACAAAAATTGATATTACCATTCTAGAAAAATACAACGTATGAACTATACAAGTGCACTGGAAATGCCGTGCAAAGCCTTGGCATGCATGGTTAAGGAAAAAATGCTCGGCAAAAAATGTCGACTTCCCAACTACTAAACTCTCGCTCTGGTTTAAAACAATAAAATCGCTTAGTCAGATGATAGCCAGTGGAAGTGGTATTTTTTGGATCATGGCAATTTCCTTGTTCTGGAAAATGACTTTTGCGTGCTTGTATTTCAAAGGAACAAAATTATTCGCTAACCTCTTCGCATAACCACATTTAACACTTCGTCACCGCCAATTGGTTACGTGAATGGTAACTATACTGGTGATCCCGTGAAGTACGGATCAGATCAATGATGTGCCTTTCGGTCCGCGCAAACTTGAAATTTTATTTTATTTAAATCATTTAAAAAGTTGGATAACAATATAAATGGTCTATTTTATCACACATCGATTATAGATTACACTAAATATATTTCAGTCGCTGACTGATAATCAGTGCTATGTTGAAATGTAAACAAATATACATACTGTGTCGCAAAACTTATGTATGCGGATGGTAGGAACGGAAAATTCTATATCTTCCTGAGCTTTTTCTTTTTAACCTTGCGCGCCAAGACCTTGCGCAGCATTTCTAGTGTACTTGTCTGATTCATATGTTGCAGTTTTCATTAATGATTATATCAATATTTGTTATAATAATGTGATTTTTCAAATAAAAATGAAACATTTTCAATAAGATTATTTCTAAGGTTTAACAATCTTGTGTACAACATTTCTTATACACTTGCACAAGACGTACATTGTCCTTTGCTATTTTGTGAATCATTTTATTTTTCTTATAAAACTGATTAATTAAAACAAAATAACGAAACCATTATTTTGATTTAGACAAATAATTATTAGGAGTACAAATAAGTCTCCGCCGTTTGACAAAAGATGGCCACACCAGGAGGTTATGGTTGAAATTGTCGGATGTGAAACGTCATATCGCAAGTATGGACATCGGGCAATACCATAACCTTGAAATATCAGCGATTTTGTATCCGCGTCACATAATTTCCTTCCGCCCGCTTTCCGATACGTTCTTCGTCTTCGACGTGAAACTCACCGTTCTTAAACTTTTGAAACCACTCATGACAACTCCTGTCCCTTAAAGCAGCCTCACCATACGTTTCTACAAGCAATCGATGCACCTCAACTGGAGATTTCTTCAAATTAAAGAAGTAAATCAAAGCTTCCCGCAAATTACGCTTATTCGGCTCAAAACTCGACATTTTTGCACGAAAAAATTATGTAATGCTGATACAAAATCGCTAATATTTCAAAATTATGGTCTTTGCCAGATGTCCAACCTTACGATACGACGTTCTACATCTGACAATTTTAAGCATAACCTCCTAGTAGGGCCATCTTTTGTCAAACGGCGAAGACTTATTTGTACTACCAATATTATTTTTAAGGTGCAGCAGAATGTTTTATAAGTTACGCAAACAACAATGTTGTCGAGGGAATTTTTTTTACTACCTCGTTTACTTTGTTTTCTTTAAAGGTTTCAAAAGAGTACGATTTACTCTAGATTTTTTCTGGAATTCAATTTATTTCTGCAAGAGATGGTTAAACGGAAACAATGACATTTTTACAGGCTTTCATTCTTTGAACAGAACACAAAAAGGTTGACGACAGCAATTGTTTATGTTTATGTTTATGTTTGCTACAATTTCTTGAAGGGTATACAATTATGCCCATATACGAAAGTGTAATCATGACCTCGTAAAAAATCCACCTCGAAATTCGATGAATTGTCGTATTGCTTACAATCAGTCAAACTCTTTTTGAAGACAACTATTCTCACACGATGTCTTTGATCGTCTAAAATCCATGCTCATGCTTTCAGTGATTGTTTTGGGGAAAGTTTATTTTAGTACAATGTTGCTTTTCGATACAGGTTCGTGTATAGGAGGATCTTTAGACTCACGTACTACGATCCTCTCTAACTCTTCTACCGATTTCTCCGAAGTTTCAATTTGGAATACGACATGAATGTTTCTGTTAAGGGCATCTATAAAGTGAACATGTCCTCACCAATTTTCAAACCGAGTATTCTCATGGATGGTTAAAATTTTCAGAAAACACGAAGCGTCACGCTCTGTAAAATTCACTGACTCAGAGCTTGAGGTTTTTAGAGCCCTTAATATTATTCATCTGTGCAAAATGTCTGTCCGAAATGTTCAGCTATTTCTCTCGTACTCATACATCACGTGCTAAAGCTTTCACTTTGCCTTTAGAATTTATGTTAAACCTGACAAATTTTCGACATCGAAATTCATCCGTTTCCTGTCAAATATTAAAAATTGGAAAAGGTGTGACTTGGTAGTAAATTCCGGGTTCGGTAGAATCTTTTGGGCAACTAAAAAATTGATGAGTGCATTATGAAGCCATCGTTAGTATTAATAAAAAATGAATCTTGAGAAAATATCTGTATTTTATATTTACTAGAAAGTAGTACATTTATGAGTGGTTTAACAGGTCGTTTGGAGAGGGTGCGGGGCAGGGTATCTAGCGGAGGGGAACGTTATCCGGCGAGGTATTAGGAGTACAACTTTGCAGTGACCGTTTTACTTAGAGAGCCACTGCGGCCGAAGCAGTGGCCATAGCTCAATAAAAAAAGTGGCATTTTAAACTAGAGGCTCTGCCAATGTAAACAATTTAAAAAAGCTAACGGATACGTGTATGCATTATAAAGTTATAGGCACTCAAACATGGCAACCTACGAACCGAATTCTCAGCATTTGCGGGAGGTTATGATTTACTTCTTCAACATCAAGAAATCTGCGGCTGAGGCCCACCGTTTGCTTGTAGATGCTTACGGGGAGGATTCTATACGCCGAAAATCGAGGGGACTGCCTGGTCATATTCCGTCATCGACGCCCAAACCGAATATTCACGGATCCAAAGTGATGCTGTGTATCTGGTGGGACCAGCTGGGCATTGTGTACTATGAGCTGCTCAAACCATCCGAAACCATCACAGGGGAACTCCACCGACGTCAGTTGATGCGCTTGAGTAAGGCACTTAAAGAGGAACGACCACAATTCAACGAAAGACATGACAAGGTGATACTGCAGCATGACAATGCCCGACCCCATGTTGCAAATGTCGTGAAAAAGTACTTGGAAACGCTGAAATGGGAGGTTTTATCCCACCCGCCGTACTCTCCAGACATTGCCCCTTCCGACTATCACTTGTTCCGGTCAATGGCACACGATTTGGCTGACCAGCACTTCGGTACTTACGAAGAAGTCAAAAATTGGGTCGATTCCTGGATTGCCTCCAAGGACCAAGACTTTAATCAACGCGGGATTCGAATGCTACCTGAAAGATGGGCCGAGGTCGTAGCTAGCGACGGGCAGTACTTTGATTAAAAAATATGTAGCCACTTTTTTATAATAAAGCCTTAAACTTTTGAAAAAAAACGGTCACTGCAAAGTTGTACTCCTTATAAAAGTGGGGGAGGTGCTGATACGATGAGGAGGCCGTTGGGAGAGTAGGAAATGCCGGCGGCCGGTATTAATCGATTTATTTTCATGTTTTTATTTAAGATGGAGTGACACCCAAAGCAAACCTTGGACGCAGCCCCAGATCGTGCCGGTAGAGCAGAACTCGTTCGAGCTACCGCTACCTACCGGTAGATGTTACAGTGCGTGTTCGTTCCAAACGTACGCGGCGACGGGGTCACGCGCCTTGCGTCGAGGCATACATTGTTATGCCTCCACGCAAAGTGTGTGTGCGTGTGGATTCGCTACGTCGGGCGCACACGGTTGAACGTTGTTTTCTTTCCGCATGCTGTCCCATCGCAGCGAGTACACACTTCATGTGGGTATATATACACGTGTATACCAACACGCTGACCCACGATCAGTGTCGACGAAGAATTTGGCGCTCTTTGTCAGTGCCAACTTCGCACGAATTTAGAGATTATAGAGAATCTCACTATCGCAGCAAAAGTACTTGCTTGTGGCCTGAGCTTTTGTACTGCGAGATAATTGTTAACAATGCATCATTTTAACGAATTACAATATTTTTTACAATATTCATTATCTCACGATTCGAGCAGAATCGAATGCCGCAGCACCGACAATGCTGATGACGCGCTACGAAAAACAGCGGTAAAATAAGTCATATTGAAATGTTCATATGATGAATTTTTTTAATAACTATACATTTTTCTGGACCACGTTTGTGTTCTACAGATGCAAAAGGTCTCACTTCTCTCCGACAATATGGCTGGTAATGACACACTGCAAACTGCAGCGATCAAAGTAATGCAAAAATATTTGTTTAAACAATTATTAATGAAGTTTTTCTCGACCACAATTATTATCGGTGGGTGCGGTACTTTCTATACCTCTTATGTTAGTTTACAGGGTGGGCCATTTAACGTGACCACGCCAAATATCTCCGTTGCCTTTAGAGTGCCGAAAAAAATGTCAGAATGCAATTTGATTCATTTCGAAGAGCTGATACAGTGGTAAAAAATTCATGTTTGTCAAGGTCATAGTTTTTGCATGCTCAAGGTCATCTGTTGCGAAATGGCGCCTCTGTACCTCGGCGCGGTCAGATGACCGAGGTGATTCGCGAACTCCGCGCCCCTCGGCGTGAGTGACGAACGGCTCCCATCGGCGTCACGGAAGACTCGAGCAACGGAGGCGGGCAGCAGGAGCTTGATCCCGCGTGGGTCCCACCATTGTAGTCGTATCACGGAAGAAGAGAGCTCAAAATCCTGGTTAAAATCGCTAACGGTCTTATCTCATCGAAGGTGCGTAGCGACCCGATCACAAGCCCTCGTCTTCAAGAAAACCGGGTGAGGCGACAAGTAGGACCACAGTCTCGAGGACCACCGGTGGTTTTTTCGACCTTTATTTAGCCGGTTCGCGAGTGAAGAGTGGACGCTCACCAGAGCCAATGACTGCTTCGCGACGGCGTAGTCACGTTTGTAATCGCGCGGCTTCACTCTGCGCAAGTAACCACGTATCGTCGGCCAGCAAGTGTGTGTTAATTCCGAAAACTTTATGCAAATTCCTTGTGCATCGTCAACTCAATCAAAACCCTCCGAAATAAAGTGGACGAACAAGGTATTTTGTAGTTTCAAGTTTATTTACGGGAACGCCCTGGCTTCCCCCTTGATACAGACCCCACTGCATTTCTCGAACATTTGGTCCTTCGAGCCGGATTTGAGTGGGGACGGGCCGGCCGGTACGTTCGAGTGAAGGCCGCGCCATTTTCTTGTTCGCGGCCTGTAACGGTTGATTTTTCTCTCTCCTCGTTCTAGTGTTATTATTCTCACGCTCGGGCCTTTCGTCTCCCACGGAACAATCGCGCGATCAGGAAGGCGCGCGTCGGCAGTTTTCTTTTTTTCTCCTCTTAGACTTGTTACCGGTGTTCATTGCGGTACGCGTCGACTTACCGAACTTTCTCACGCAAAGGTTTTGCTTCGAGAGCTCTCCCCTCGGTGTGGCGTCTTCCTCACGGAACGAACTTCCTCGCTCGATGTCGACTCTCCTCGGAATGCTCGCTCTGCAGATCGAACGCACCCGAGTTTTGGAACAGTATGGAGTGGATGCGCAGGAGGGCGAGTGCGGGCAGCTCTCCCGCGGGGAGCTCCTAGCCGAGCTTGGGGTTCTCCAACATTATTGGGAGGCATTCAACGCGACCCACGCTGCGATCTTGGATCCGGCCGACGAGAGCGCTCAAACGTCGGAGTATTTCGGTAGCCAACGGATGGCTTGTGTGCTCACAGCCTACATCGAGGCCCGAACGGCTCTTCTCAGCCGGCAGAACTCGCGGACGCATCGCAACGGGAGGCACTGGAGACGACTCAGTCGGTGTGTGGCAGTTCATATGGACGGCGATCGCTGCCGAAGATCGCCCTCCCGTCCTTCTCTGGTCAATTCACGCACTGGATTCCTCTTCGGGACCTTTTCTCGTCCATGGTGATCGGGAGTGCGGAGCTGTCGAGTGTCGAGAAAATGCATTATTTGCGGACCAGTGTCTCGGCAGAAGCAGCTCGGCCGATCACTAACCCCCCTTTGACTGGGGACTCCTTCGTGTCGGCCTGGTCCTTACGCATGTCTTTCGCGCATGTCAATCACGGCTCACATACTGGCTCGTTTGACTAATACCCTTCCCTCGTTCCAGTCTCGCTGTTCGTCCTGGTCTCATCTTTCAGGATTGCAGCTTGCTGATCCGGATTACCTCACCCCGGGTCCTATCGATCTCATCTTAGGTGCAGACGTGTACAGACGCCTCCTGGAACCAACGCTCCTCAAAGGTTCGGGACCCGAAGCCATTGCCCAACGGACCATCTTCGGCTGGATTGTCCTCGGTCCCGTTGAGGCCTCTCCGCCGGCCACGCCCACATCTCGCATGTCGTGGTTCAACTTCTTACGCGGTTTTCGGTCTAGGAAGAGGTACCCTCGGCCTTCCACTCACAGCTCAGCACGGAGGAAGCAGCCTGCGAACGACACTTCGTGTCCACCTTCTCTCGGGACAACTCCGGGCGGTACGTTGTCCGCTTGCCTGTCATCACCTCATTGAGTCAACTAGGTCAGTCGAGAGTAGGCGCTCAACGGAGTCTCGAACGAACTCGCCGGAGGTTCTTGCGCGATATGCGGTAAAACGCTCTTTATACGGAATTCCTCACCGAGTACGAGCAGATCAGACACATCCGGCGAGTCCCAACGGGGAGCGTGGAGCCCTCAACGGCCTGGTACCTCCCGCATCACGGTGTTCTTTGAGAGGACTGTCTCACAACCAAGTTACGGGTGGTCTTTAACGGATCCAACATTACCAGCTCGGAAATGTCGCTGAACGACCTCTTGCACACCGAGGCTCGGCTTCAGGCCGGCATCTTGGAGGTTCTCCTCATTGCTCGATGGCACCGGTACCTCCTTGCCACGGACATTACAAAAATGTTCCGGCAGATCCTCGTTCATGCCGAGGACTGGGATCTTCAGCGGATTCTCTGGGTCGATGTTCACGCGTCAGTTAATACGGCACTAGCGTACCGTATCAACTCACTACGGTTAACTACGGCACACGGTCAGCTCCTTTCCTCGCAGCGCGGGTCTTCCAGCAACTAGAGTCCCGCTGGTCCAGCGCCTGGACCAGCACCTGGAGTCCAGGTGCTGGACGAGGGAGAAGGGTTACCGTTAGCGGTACCGATTTTCACCTGGGGGAGATACGTAGACGACCTCTACGGCAGAGCGGACACTCCCGATGATCTCGAAGCCATCGCTCGCTAGCTCATGGGGATCTGCACAGCTGGCGGTTTCCCGTTGGTCAAATGGCAGAGCAACCACCCGCGGCTGCTATCAGCCCTTTCCATCGTCGGAATCTCGATTAGTCTCCTTCGAGGAACTCTCCTCGACAATATTGGGCTTGATCTGGCATTCTCTGGCAGATGAGTTCCGGTTCTCTGCTCAGATCTCCCATCGTGCCAGGATTTCGAAATGGACCATCCTCTCGGAAGTGGCCCCCAGCTCGACCCTCTCGGATTCCTGGCCCCGGTAGTGGTCAGGGCCACGATGCTCTTACAGGAGTTGTGGCTCCACAAGCTCAGTTGGAACGATCTGCTTCCTCTTCGGATTGCTCAACAGTGGCTCCATTTCCGAGCGGAGCTCCAAGGACTGGCGTCTCTCTCGATTCCCCGTGGCTCTTCTCATCGGCGGTGGTGGAGATCCATGGCTTATCGGACGCCTCATTACTAGCCATGGCTGCTGTAGTATACGTCGCGGTGCGTAACGTCGACTCGGACTCGTCGGTCACCTTAGTCTGTGCCAAGACCAAGGTTGCTCCTCTCAAGCGGCTCGCCGTTCCCAGGTTAGAGGTCTCAGCGGCGCTCCTCCTATCTCGGCTCTTTCGTCATGTCCAACTTACCTTTGGCGAACGTACTGACCTATCTCTCGACGGATTCTTCGGTCACCCTCACCTGGACCAGTAACCATCCTTCTCGATGGAGGGATTATGTGCGGAATCGAGTCGCCAGCATCCAGGAGCTGCTTCCGCAGGGGCAGTGGCGCTTCGTCCCCGGGAAGGACAACTCAGCGGATTGCGCATCCCACGGTCTCTCGTCTGCTCACGTCTTGTGGTGGAACGCCCCCCCCCCTCCCGGCTGTCTCAGGTTCCGGAATTGTGGCCAACCGGCCTCCCACTTGCGGGCCGAGTGGTGGCCATAGAAGAGCGGCCCGTCCTCGTCACTCATGTATCGACCCCGGCCACTCTCGTGTTCCTCACTGTCGAACCTCCTCCGCGTGACGGCTGTGTGTTTCCGGGTGATCGCTCGTCTCCAGGGTTCGATTCGTCGTAGTACTAAATCCTGTCGGCCCGGAGGAGCTGGAGCGTGCTCAGAATTATTGGGTCCGTGCCTTTCAATCGGCGTACTACTCGGCTGAACTGCGAGCCCTCTCTTCAGGATCCAACCTCCCGAGGACCCACTCTCTCACTCGGCGTACTCCCTTCGTGGACGGGGACGGCACTCTCCGAGTTGGCGGGCACCTCTTGTTCTCCAACCTAGATCCCGAGGTTAGGCATCCGGCCATCTTACTCCGGGACTATCCTCTTTCTCGGCTCACCATCGCAGATACTCATCGGTGGTCCCTTCACGGCGGGACACAGCTGACGCTAGCGGAGGTGCGGCGCACCTCCTGGATTATCGGCGGTTGGGCCCCGGTCCGGGCTTACAACCTGCGCTGCGTGCCTTGTGCCCGCCAGCGGGGAACGAGTGCTCAACAGCTCATGAGCCAGTTGCCTCCCGCTCGCCTCACTCCGTCTCGGCCCATCCTCAATACCGGGGTGGATTACGCTGGCCCGGTGACTCTTAAGGCATGGCGATCCCAGGATCTAAGATTCGCAAGGGGTGGCTGGCCATTTTCGTTTGTTTCTTGACCTCCACAGTTCACCTCGAGGTCGTAGAGAATTACTCCATGGACGGCTTTCTCGTGGCTTATCGGCACTTTTCTGGACGGAGGGGTATCTATCGGACCCTCTCCAGCGACTGTGGCACTAACTTCCTGGAGGCCGACCTTGCCCTCCGGCGCCTCTTCACCAGCGGCACCTGCGAGCTGGGAGAGCTCGCCCAGCTCTTGGCTAACGACAGAACCTCCTGGGCTTTCAACCCTCCGGTCGCCCCGAACTTCGGAGGAAAGTGGGACGCCGCCCTAAAGTCGGTGAAGCACCACCTCCGGCGTACGGTCCAGGATGCTATTCTCACCCTCGGTCAACTCTCGACGCTCCTGGCTCAGACCGAGGCGGTGCTCAAGTCGCGTCCCTTGGTTGCGATGTCGGGCGATCCGGAGGAACTCAACGCCCTTACCCCGGGGCATTTTCTCATCGGCCATGCGCTCACCACGGTACCGGAGCCATCACTAACAGAGGTACCCAGCAACCGCCTCACTGGGTGGTAGCTTATTCAACAGCGACTTCAACATTTTTGGGCTCGGTGGTCATCGGATGCCTACAGCGATACCTCTCTGTCTCGCTAAGTAGCTGCGATGCTAAGTAGCATCATCCATCCCATGAGATCCAAGTTGGGTCCCTCGTGCTGATCACGGATGAGAGATTGCCGACATCGAAGTGGCCCCTCCCTCGGGTCTTAGCTCTTCATCTTGGAAAGGATGGACTTACCAGGGTGGTAACCCTCAAAACGGCTACCTCAACGCTCACTAGGCTGATTGCCTCACTAGGCTGAACGCCAAGTTGGCGGTACTCCCCGTTGAGACGGCGGCCACAGAGACATCTGGGGCGGCTTTCCCCGCGGATCTCTCTTCAGCCGACCGCCAGGAGTGACAACTCTGTTGTCACCGTAGGCGGTATGTTGCGAAATGGCGCCTCTGTACCTCGGCGCGGTCAGATGACCGAGGTAACTCGCGAACTCCGCGCCGCTCGGCGTGAGTAACGAGCCCTACGGTTCCCGTTGGCGTCACGGAGGACTCGAGCAGCGGAGGCGGGCAGGAGCTTGATCTCGCGTAGGTTCCCGCCATTGTAGCCGTATCGCGGAAGAAGAGAGCTCGAAATCCTGGTTAAAATCGCTAACGGTCTTATCTCGTCGAAGGTGCGTAGTGACCCGACCACAAACCCTCGTCTTCAAGAAAACCGGATGAGGCGACTAGTTGGACCACAGTCTCGAGGACCACAGGTGGTTTTTTGGACCTTTATTTAGCCGGTTCGCGTCATCACCTTTGTAACCGCGCGGCTTCAGTGCGCGCAAGTGACCACGTGTCGTCGGCCAGCGAGCGTGTGTTAACTCCGAAAACTTTATTTAAATTGCTTGTGCATCGTCAACTCAATCAAAACCCTCCGGAATAAAATGGACGAACAAGGTATTTTGTAGTTTCAAGTTTATTCACGGGAACGTCCTGCCCCCCCCCCCCCCCTCGATCTAGACCTCACGGCATTTCTCGAGCATCATCAATGGTTTTTAAAATGGGAACGTGTTTTTTTTTTTATTAAGACGTTGTAGTTGATATTCAGACGAATCCGACGACCTATAATTTCATGATCTTGAAATGATTTTTCACCAAAATATTTTAGCGAAAAGTCATTTCAATCAATCAATCATTCAGACGAAAAAAAATTAAAAAATCATAGATAAAAAAACTTATTCCCATTTGAAAAATCATTGATCCGTTATCCGTTGGATAACCTGCGCCGCTATCACACCAGAAACTATTCGAAGGTGAAGAGAATCATTCATCCAACGTCTTAAAAAATGTGTCGAAGGTAATGACTCGCACTGCAAACATTTGTTACAATGAATTTTTTGCACAAAAAATGTAATTACATTATTCGGATATTCTTATTATCAATTCCATCACGATTTCCCGTTTTTACGTGTGTATTTGGTGAAAAATAATTTCGTGGTCATATCATAGGTCGTTGGATTCGTCGGAATATCAGCTAAAACGTCGTAATTAAAAAAAAACATGTTCTCATTAAATTGATGAGCCATTGATCACCTTGAGAATGAACCATTGATGAACTTGAGAATGCAAAAACTATGACCTTGAGAAAAATGAATTTTTCACCACTGTATCAGCTCTTCGAAATTAAACAATTTACATCCTGACATTTGTTTCATCGTCGGTGACACTCTAAAGGGAACGGAGATATTCAGGGTGGTCACGTTAAATGGTCTACCCTATAATGTAACGGGTCACCCCTACGTCACCGACTAGGGAGCAAATTAATTGAGACCTTTCTTATCGCATACAAGAAATCATATTTTTATTATAATTTTTATTCGTTGATTCGCATACATCTATATCTGTTTGTGTATTTGTGTGTGTGTGTCTTTACAATGATTCGGTTTTGTGCGCATTTTGATGATTGTATGAGGGTTTTCGTATGTGTGTGGTGTCGCTCTTGCCGCAGGTACCCTGATGCGTGTTCATGTGTATCGTGTACGGTCTTCGTGTGTGGTGTCACGATGTCGACTCGATGCCTATCGCGGTGTACGATTTGCTTGCTTGTGTATGTTTGTATGTGTGTCGCTCGCAGCCGCGCTTACAATTTTCGGGTATTTATGTGTGCCTAAATGTGTTTGATTGTATGTGTGTCGCTCTCGGACCTGTCAGTACAGCCATCCTCGGTCACTGCCCCCTTTGTTGTTCTCTTTCTCTCGTACTCTCATTACCTACTGTATCTTTTCTTATTAACGCGGGATGCTTAGTCAGCTGGCAATTTCTTATGCATTTGAATTACGATCTCTTTTCCTTCTTTAGCGATTTTTTTCGACCTTCAAGAGATACCCAAGTTATCTTTTCTTTCCGGTTCCTTACGCTTTCCGTAATCGGACCTAGCTATCTGTTCCTGTTCAGTAGTTGCTCATCTTCAGCACGTTCCTTATTCGGACCCTACCCCCATTATCTCCCTTCTTTCTCCTTTTCCAAATCCTATCACTTTGCGTCCTTTCATTACGTGCACCGAATTCCACTTTCTCTAATCTGGAATCGCAAGCCTGTCTTTTCCGGAACTCGCGTCAAGAACCAAAAAAAACGACTTCCGTATTTCTCTTTCTTGTCCTTTACCTGCTTTGGCTCTTTCCTAATCAGTCACTTTCCCCGCTTTGTCAGCGTGTACTTATGTCTGGTACTCAGGCCTGTACAACAGAAAAAAGTTTCTGATTTTTGCTAACTTGTTCTGTTCCTACCCGGCGCTTTCCTTACTTCGATACTTTCCTCGCTTCTTCAGCTCGTACTCATATCTCGTTTCAGTACTTGCGCCGAGGCTGGCCAGAAACAAGCAGACCTTTCCTCTCTCGAGGTGGTCCTTATGTACCTCTCATTTCCCGCTCTTTGCTTCCCCTTCCCAAGCATCCTTTATTATATAACTGTATTCTTTTTCCTTTTTCAAATTGTATCCTTTACCTTGAGTGTCTTCCGAGGGATCTCACCACTTGTATCATTTTATGCTCCCTTCCCAACGAGAGTGACTGAGGGCAGTGGCCCCGCTTGTCCATATCGCTGTCTTCGAATAAATGGTGGGGGGGATTCGCGCCTGAGACGGACCTATAGATCTCAGTATACAGGGTGTCACAAAAGTAACGGGACGGCTGAATATTTCCGCAGGTAAGACAATTTCCCAAAATGTTAAGGTCGTTCTTGAAGTAACTTTTTCCAAGGAATTCAATGGTGACCTTCAGTTTGACCTCGGCGATGTCCTTCAAGGTTATTTCAAGGTCAACTTTTGTTTTTCAAATGGGAACTCCCTTTTTTGACATCGGCAATCGATAGAGTGGAAAACTCTTACGTACAGATATGTACTTAAGTTACCGCTCCCCTTTGACCTTGAATTTCACTGTAGGGTTAATTCAGGGGACAGTACGGCAGTCGGATTTTTGTAATTTTTCGTACTCATGGTACGTGAAGTTCAGAGCTCGAATATTAATATCCCAAAGCAGTTCGACGCCATATTCAGAAATTTTCGAGAAAATTGACTTTGAAGTTTTCGAGCGCACTCTTATCCCACAAAGATGCAACGATATTCGAACCGGGCTCGTGGCGTACCCGGTAGCGCTCGAGTCTAGTAATCGCGGGGTCGCTGGTTCGAGTCTCACTTCGACATTTTTTTTTTTTTTTTTCATTTTTTTTTTAATTCGCATACCTCCGTCATTTAAATATCCCGATAAATTTTTGTTGTATATAATCACATATTATTATATATAATTAATATAATATATCTATATATGTTTATATATGGACAAAATCCATATATAGTTATTTATGTACAAAATTCATTATAGTTATACATAATTATATATTTTCTCATATATGATCATATATTATTTATATATAACATTAGGTGATTATTTATAAAAAAATAAAAAAATAATCCCGGGATAAAAATCATAAAATCTATGCTAATTCACATATATGTAATTATAATTCTCAATGATAAATGCAAGTCTTATTTTTGATTATCTCTTGCTTGAAATTGCGAATAGGCGACGTAAAAATATCCAGTAATAATATTTACATAAACTCCCTTGTAGATTAATAGGAATATAAATAGAAGAATAAATGTTGAAATATGTGAATATAACGCTTGCTTTGGCAACCGTCGATATTGTGAATAACAGTTCTGCGTACATCGTTTGCCTTTGTCCTGATCAACTACCTGCGAAGCGGGCACAGCTGCTTGTGCACCAAAAATTTCTGGGAATTCCAGAACGGGTGGAAGGGATACGGCGTCTTCCGCAAGGAATGCCTGTTTGAAGTAGCATTCGACCGTTGGTTTTCGGAGCAGCAAGTACTGTTTTTCGGCGTGGTGCACGATTTTGTAGAATATTCGATAAAAAAAGATCAAAATGTCGGGCGTGGGAGACGACGAGGTGCCTGGGCCTTCGACGGCACAAGATGATATTGAATATTCTTTGTGCAGTGAAGTTTCAAAATTACAATTGAAGGATGCCCTCATATATTACGAGCAAATTCTCACACAAAATAATCTTGTGGCACCAACACCATCGGAGGTAATTACTGAAGAGGGAATGTTACTAGCAGAAGATTTGTTCCATTATACAGTACAAACTTTACACGAAAAAAAGTTTGTAACGGATGAAGAACTAATTATGCTTGATGAATTGGACGAAGAATACGCTTTTGACGAACCTGCATCTGACAACGAAGATTCTTCTGAAAATTATGAGCCAGAGGAGAAAAGGGCGAAATCGTACACGGACAATATTCCGCTGGATTATAAAAGGAAAGTTATCAATATAGTTCGAGCACATCCGACATGGAGCCTAAAAGTTCTGCAAAAAAAAACGGGTGCAGCCGCTTAAAGCGCATGGAGGAATTGCCAAAATGGGAAAAACATGTAAAAAGCGGAGGAACCATGACAGACAAATACGCGACCATCGATTCGTGGACTTACGATCGCTTTGAGGAAGCGCGACAGAACAACCAACAAGTTACAACCCGGAATTTGCAGCAGTGGGCTTTATCGGCTGCGAGTCAATTTAAAAATTTTTATTTCAAAGCTTCCGATAGGTGGGTTGTGAAATTTAAACGGAGACATCGAATTCGCCAAAGAAAAATCACGAAGTTTGTAACGGAAAGAGAAACCGCAACGCGAGATGAAATCCTGGCTGCTGCAGAAGATTTTCGTATCGAGGCTCGTGATGTCATACCAAACTTTGGTCCCGATTTCGTCATTAATACAGACCAAACAGGTATTCAAAATTTGTTCTCATTTTCCATAATAAATTAATGTAGACTTTCGTATATAGTATTTTCAATTTATTCCTTTTCTATTTTTTTCAGGATGCCAATACCAGTCGACGTTCGACAGAACTCTGGCGACCAAAGGATCAAAAGTAGTGCTGGTAAAGCGGCAGAATATGAATAAAGTCACCCATTCCTATACTGCGCAGTACTCTGTCACCCTATCAGGAAAATTGTTGCCCCTGGTGTTCGTATGCCTACAAGAAACAACAGGTTCATTTGGTCCCAGAGTTAAAAAATCGGTCGACGAGTACCTAAAAAAATACGGAAACGTCGTAGTCACGTCATCGAAATCGGGAAAATTGACTACAAAGTTATACAAAGATTTTTTAATCAACGTTTTGAAACCCTACGTAAAAAAGGAAGTTTTTCTTAATTATCGATTCCTGGGGAGGCCAAACTGATACCGTGATGTACAATGAGGTGTTTCGAAATGACAGGCGTCTGCCTACTTGCACGGTGCAGGTAATTCCACCAAAATGCACTCCATTAGTGCAACCTTGTGACGTGTATTTTTACCGCCAAGTAAAAAATTTCATAAAGCGTCTGCAGAGCTGCGCCTATTTGATTGAACAAGGACGTGAAATTAATGATAGAGAAGATTGCATAAAAATTCATTCTATTGTTCATCATCAGTTGTCTTCTCCGGTCTTCAATAACATGATCAGATATGCGTGGTTTGCTTCGAAACTTTGCGATCAAAGAGAAATCTTCATGAACGTGAATGAAGTTTGTTTTCCGATCGATGTATTGAAAAAAAATTGCGAATGTAACAATGCAGCGTTTGTACGGTGTGCGAGATGCCGTGAAAATTACTGTTTTCCTTGTTTTTACGATGGTTATCACTCTGGCTCGTGTAACATTACACCCGATGTATAAAACAAACGAATACAGACCGAATAATAAAGTATTCAATTCCTTACCCGACGTTTTTCATTTTCATCCTAAAAATGTTGTTGGTTATAAATATTGATACTTGAAAATGTATGTTTATAATCAAGAGATAATTAAAAATATGACTTGCGTTTTTTCATTTTAAAAAAATGAAAAAAAAAAAAAAAATCGAAGTGCGACTCGAACCAGCGACCCCGCGATTACTAGACTCGAGCGCTACCGGGCACGCCACGAGCCCGGTTCGAATATCGTTGCATCTTTGTGGGATAAGAGTGCGCTCGAAAACTTCAAAGTCAATTTTCTCGAAAATTTCTGAATATGGCGTCGAACTGCTTTGGGATATTAATATTCGAGCTCTGAACTTCGCGTACCATGAGTACGAAAAATTACAAAAATCCGACTGCCGTACTGTCCCCTTGTTAAACACAGTATGAACAACTCTGAGAATAGAAGCTTTTTAAATTATTTCGTTACGACTAAAGTCATCAATTTTAAGAAGGCACATCTAGTGGTGACCTCGCTCGTGACCTTGACCATGACCTTCAAGGGGATTCCAAGATCAACTTTAAAGAAATATGGGAATCAGTACGTTTGAGTTTTAAAATCAATAGAACGAACAGTTTTACGTTTATATCCATAAATTCTTTTGCTTTAAAGTCTTATTCTAGCTTCTCTTCTCAGAGGTATTCATATTGCGTTTAAGTTGAATTAACCCTACAGTGACCTTTAAGGTCAAATTCGACCGATAACTTGAGTACTTATTTGTACGTCGCATTTCTCGTTCTATCGATTGCGGATATCAAAAAGGAAGTTTTTGTTACAAAAAAAGTTGATCTTGAAATCACCTTGAAGGTCATGGTCAAGGTCACGACCGAGTTCACCACTAGGTGCGCCTTGTTAAAACTGATAACTTTGGTCTTAACGATAAAATTTAAGAAGCTTCTATTCTTGTCCGAGGTATCCATACCGTCTTTAAGTTTAATTAACCCTGCAGTGACCTTCAAGGTCAAAGGGAACCGGTGATTGAAGTACATATCTGTACGTAAAATTTCCCGCTCCATCGGTTGTCGATGTCAAAAAGAGGGTTCCCATTTGAAAAACAAAAGTTGACCTTGAAATAACTTTGAAGGACATCGCCAAGATCAAAATGAAGGTCACCATTGAATTCCTTGGGAAAAGTTACTTCAAGAACGACCTTAACATTTTGGGAAATTGTCTTACCTGCGGAAATATTCAGCCGTCCCGTTACTTTTGTGACACCCTGTATGATGGCTGCTTACGCGCTGCAAAAACCGACGGTAATAATGACGCAGAAATAATTGTTTAAACAATTACTTTTGCATTCCTTCTTGAACGCGGTGGTGATCGGTAGGTGTGGTACTTTCTATACCTCTCAGCAACCATGTTTTGTTGCTTACGCGCTACAAAATTCAACCCTAAAAATGACGCAAAAATAATTGTGTAAACGATTACTTTTGCATTTCTCCTCGATCACGATTGTGATCGGTGCATGCGGTACTTTCTGTACCTCTCAACAAATATGATCGCTGCTTACGCGCGACATAACCCAACGGTAAAAATGACGCAAAAATAAATATTTAAACAATTATTTTCTCCGATATATACAGGGTGATCCAGAATAGGTGTATCAGCGGGAAATCCCGGGTTCAGCAGGTTACTACGAACATTTTTACTGAGCCGTTTTTTATTTTTCAACCGCGTCATTAAATGGGAAGCATTAGAAAATGGACGTTCAATCTTCGAAAGGAACGCTCGAATCCGTCATGACGGACGATCGAAGAGGCCGAAGAGTAAATGAAGGGCCACGTAGCCGTGGCTGACGTCAGGAGGGTTCTGCGAAAACGCAGCGTTTTACAGATGCCAGCGCGCGTGATCTGACGTTTAGTGAATCATTCGCTACGTTAGCTATCAACCTATCTGATTCGAGACTCGTGACAAGCCGCACGATTTGACTTTTCACGTATCGTCTGCTATCGGTCGGCGTGCCAAAGAGTGAAGCACGCCGCAATTCATGAGTTTCACGATTTTGATCGTGCTCCATTGAGAGTGCCTGTTCTTTTCGTTTTCTTAAGAAATAAAAATCAACAAAACCAGCAAATTGTCAATGATCATCAAATTTCAGATCAGATCAAATTTCAGATCAGAAAAAAATCAACAGCCGAAATTTTTATTAAAAAACTCTCAATTATTTGACGCTAAATTTTCGGGGATTGGATATTATTCGGATTCCATTTCCATTTGACCACTCCGTCTTGTATGATAGTCGTAATGCAGTGTGTTCGAGCTAGGTTAGGGAACATGAGGAGAAGCTTAGCATTTTCTCATTAGGGGAGACGGCATCAGTCGGTTCCGGCAAAAGAAAATCGATACGACGTTTTTTAAGGATTGAAACAAGATGAGAAGATATTCTGCACCGCTTGAGATGCAATTTTTCACATCCCGGTAGGGATTGATTCCGGAAATCCCAAAGCATAGCCGGTCTGTTTGTGATTTCTCTTAAGAATATTAGAATGCCAACGTAGTCTGAAATTTCCAAATTTGCGCACTCTTATAAAATAATGTTATCTAGTAGCAATCGTCCGAGTTCATTTACAGCGATAGACCATCCACGTCTTCGGCTTCGTTTATTGAACCAGAGATGAAATCGATGCAGTTTATGACGAGTATGACGGGGTTAAGGTGAAAACTACCCGAATGTGCCAATCGAACCGTTGCTTTCATCTTTTGCACGTACGCAAAGGAGCTATCGTTTTCGCAGCGTATACCTCTGCTTATATGATCTACTCTACCAGATCGGGAACGAGATGAAATCGATTCTTTTAATCATTTTTCTAACATCCATAACACATCCTCGAAACCGTCCCGTCGAGTTTGTCCTTCATTTCATCTCGTTCTCGACCGGGTAGAGTGGATCATGTAAGCAGAGGTATAAGCTGTGAATGCGATAGCTCCTTTGCGTACGTGCAAAATATGAAATCAACGGCTCGATTGGTAAATTCGTGTAGTTTTCACCATAACCCCGTCATACTCGTCATAAACTGCATCGATTTCATCTTTGGTTAAGTAAACGATGCTGACGACGTGGATGGTCTATCGCCGAAACGGAGCTCAAACGATTGCCACTCACCAGTTCCTAGCGAACAGAGGTGAAATCAATTATCTCTATCATTTTTCTAGCATCCATGACACATTCTCGAAACCGTCCCGTCGAGTTTGCCGTCGATTCCATCTCGTTCCCGATCGGGGAGAGTGGATCTTGTAAGCAGAGGTAGAAGCTGCGAATACGATAGCTCCTTTGCGTACGAGCAAAAGATGAAATCAACGGCTCGATTGGTACATTCTCGTAGTTTTCACCATAACCCCGTCATACTCGTCATAAACTGGATCGATTTCATCTCTGGTTCAGTAAACGATGCTCAAGACGTGGATGGTCTATCGCCGAAACGGAACTGGGACGATTGCCACTCAGTTCCCAGCGAACAGAGGTGAAATCGATTATCTCAATCATTTTTCTAGCATCCATAACACATTCTCGAAACCGTCCCGTCGAGTTTGTCGTCGATTTCATCTCGTTCCCGATCTGGGAGAGTGGATCATGTAAGCAGAAGTATAAGCTGGGATTACGACAGCTCCTTTGCGTACGTGTAAAAGATGAAAGCAACGGCTCGATTGGCACATTCGGGTAGTTTTCACCAATACCGTCATACTCGTCATAAACTGCATCGATTTCATCTCTGGTTCAATAAACGAAGCCGAAGACGTGGATGGTCTATCGCTGTAACTGAACTCGGACGATTGCCACTAGATAACATTATTTATAAGAGTGCGCAAATTTTGAAATTTCAGACTACGTTGGCATTCTAATATTCTTAAGAGAAATCACAAGTAGACTGGCAATGCTTTGGGATTTCCGGAATCAATCCCTACCGGGACGTGAACAATTGCATCTCAGGCGGTGCAGAAGATCTTCTCATCTTGTTTCAATCCTTAAAACATGTCGTATTGATTTTCTTTTGCCGCAACCGACTGATGTCGTCTCCCCTAATGAGAAAATGCAAAGCTTCTCCTCATGTTCCCTAACCTAGCTCGAACACTTTTTGCATTCCGACTATCATACAAGACGGAGTGGTCGAATGAAAAATGGAATCCGAAAAAATTCCAATCCCCGAAAATTTCGCGTTAAATTATTGAGAGTTTTTCAATCAAAAATTGGCTGTTGATTCTTTCCAATATGCAAACAAAAATCGCTCGGTTTATCGAAATTTGATGATCATTGATAATTTGCTGGATTTGTTAATCTTTATTTCTTAAGAAATCGAAAAGAACAGGCAGTCTCAATGGATAAGCACGATAAACATTGTAAATCTCATGAATTGCGGCGTGCACTCTTTGGCACGCCGACCGATAGTAGACGGTAGGTGAAACGTCACATCGTGCGGCTTGTCACGAGTCTCCAACCGGATAGGTTGACAGGTAATGTAGCGAATGATTCGCTAAATGTCAGATCACGCGCGCTGGCATCTCTCAAACGCTGCGTTTTCGCAGAACTGACGTCAGCCACGTCTACGTGGCCCTTCGTCTACTCTTCAGCCCTTTTCGATCGTCCATCATGGCGGATTCGAGCGTTCATTTCGAAGATCGAACGCCTATTTTCTAATGCCTCCCATTTGATGACGCAGTCAAAAAATAAAAAATGGCTGAGTAGAAATGTTCGGAGTAACCTGCTGAACCCGGGATTTCCTGCTGGTGCACCTATTCTGGATCACCCTGTATATTATATTCTTGATCACTTATTCATTCTCTATTTTTGCAGTCAAGTCAAGGGGGAGGGGGGTAAAAATAACGAAAAAAATAGCTACGGGTTTGGATAAAAGTACGTTTTTTCGACCATAATTTTCATGTAATAAGTGATATATTTTCTACCATTTTCAACTAATCGAAAAAACCGCTCATACTTAACTGTTGAAGCAATCTAAGAAGCTACAGTTAAAATGTCAAGTTGATTGGACGAAAATTGTTTAAGTTCTGCTGCGTGCCGATTTCCAAAATATGGTTTTGTGGATTACATGATCCTCGTTAGAAACGGAACTAACTTCAGGATAAAATTTTTAGACGATATTTGGTGTAGCTACTATTGCGGCTACCGGCGTGGCACCGCCGAAAACGCTTTTTGGCACTCGGGGACTCCCCTCAAAAATAGCTCCAGAACCACTTAAAAACTGTTTTTTTTCAGCTATAAACGAATATGCATCATATATTTAGCGGTTCGAAGGATTTTTTAAAAGTGTATTAAAAAAACTATTTTTCGAAATATTTGCAATGGTGTCTTCGCTAAATCATTTTTTTCTATTAGAAGAATTTTTATTTTTATCTTTGAAAGTGTAATATTATTCGTTTGTCAATTTTTCATGGAAAATAACCAATATACTCTGTGAAATTAAAAAATTCTATCGTTCCACCCATTTTTTGTTTGAAAAATAAACTTTATCTTGAAAGTTCAATATGACCCCTGTATTTCCAGTACGTTTTTTTAATACGAAATTCGTTTTCTGCTGTATTGATATATTGGTATATTATTTTTAATTAATTTTTTATCTCGAAGGGTATACTTTCAGCTTGCCGGAACTGCCTTTCGAATTCCTGTACGATGACGGGTCCAAGAGTTATTCATTACAGTAGAAACTCGATTATCCGAACCTCGATCATCCGAACCCTCAATTATCCGAACGTTGACGCGAAAGATACATTGTTGCTCGCTGCCACCGCCGTAAGCAACAATGAGCAACCCAACGCAACTTCTCCTTCTCAAACAGCTGCAATACTTAGCTGCTCAAAAACGCGTTACAGCCGTTCGTCAATTAAAAATGGACGATTTGATAAAAGGCTATACCTTTTTTCAGGTATTTAAAATACAAGCATATATATATATATATATATATATATATATATATATATATATATATATATATATATATATATATATATATTGTAACGGGTCGGAATTCGTTACAAAAAAATTTATTGGTTCGGGACTCGACCAGGGAAGAAATTAGTTGAGACTCGGGTGTTTTGGTATTTTACGATTAAAAAAAATAGAAAAGACCGCCTTGTGTAGGTGTAGTGTGTTGTTTGTGTTGTTCTTGTAATTTCCGCAATGTTTTTCTCCGTCGGTAAATGCTCCCTTCGCGTGATTACTCGGATGGTTACCCTTCCGGGCGCGACCCGCATTAATTCTCATGCGTCGATAATCTTTACCCCCTCCCTTACTCGCTCTAACGATCGCGGCGCGGTGGATCGTGACGCACAGGCTCGCTCAATGTTTACGTTTTTTCGGTGTAGGTGTGCATGTGTGGATGCGTGTTGTTTTTTTTATGATTATCGGGACGCTCGCAAATTAGAATACCTCTTCGTGCTTTATGTTTTCCTAATACAATTGTTCTATTTACTGTTCGATAATTGCTTCTCCTATGTTGTTAATAATTCCGATGATCCTTTTTCTTATCTTTTTCTCTTATTCTACAATATTTTTTATTTGTACGTTTCTTTATTTTAATTTTTTAACCCTTCTCAATTTTCTTTCACCTTGACCCTCCATCCACCACGCTTTCCTTCCCTTGCGGTCAGTATTAACGTCGGCTGAGTACCGGCCAGGGGTTTTAGACAATTGAGAGTACTCTATGACTCTAGTGTCTCCACCTTTTAGCTGCTCTGTCGATTTTCCGCCTTCCACACTTTCCTTCCCCCAGGGTCAGTAATAATGTGCTTGGTACCGATCGACTACCCAGTCAAAGAAGGAGTGTTTTTCACCAAAAATTCCCGTCCTTTTATATGCATATTTTACCGCCTTTTCGTTTCCCCTTCTTTTCTACCTCCCTTAATTCGATTAGTCGGTTTGTCCGGTGTTTACCGGTTTTTCTTCCCTCTTCTCTTCCGTCTTCCCTTAATTCAATTAGTGGGTTTCTCGGGGTTTTACCGGTTTCTCTGTAGGTCCGAGCTGTTTGACCTTGTTTTTATGTCGATCTGTCTCTCGCTTACCCCTTCTCTCTCCCGAAATCGGTTTTTCTGATTACGTAGTGGGGTTATTTTTTTCTGAGACGGACCTGTACGTCTCAATATATATATACAGAGTGACAATTTGGGGATGGCCACCTATTTTTAAATCCATTTGGGCGGCCATTTTGAATCGGTTGAGGTGCACTTTTAGAATAGTTTATCGGGAACTTTTCGAAAAAAAATATAGGGCTCATGTGAAAGAAATAAATTTCACGGAAAACAAGAAAAAAGATTTGAAAAAAAATAAAAATGGCATTCCGCGCCGACCGAAGCGAAGTCGATTCGATTTTGAACACGGAAGATCCGAATAGAAGTCGTTCGAAAAATGTTATCACTGAGAAAAACAATATCAAAATTTCGAAATCGAACGATAGTTCAAACGTTGAGTTTGACTTCCGTAGTATCTCGGGAAAGGCGGAACCTGCGAACGGATTCAGCGGAGTGAGTAGGCGCTGGAGCTTCCGCTACTGTGTTCGCGTCAGGGCTGTCATGGGGCCGCAAACGTCACCGAGAAACGTCAAGCCGCAGCTGACGTTTCGAGAAGCCAAAATGTGCTCACAAAAAATCACCGTAACAAGCAATTTTTCGATTTTTATTCGTTTTTTCAACTTCAAAATGGTTTTTTTAGCAATAATGCGTAATTTATTTACTCAAAGACATCAATTACCAAGAAAACTTTTTAAAAACAATTTTCGAAATAAAAATTCAAAAAAAAATTCCGAATTTTTAGGGTAGTTTTGAAAAAAAACTGTGTTTTGTGTTTGTTACGAAAGTGTATTTCAACGATTGGAGCTGCAAAAAAATTAAAAGTTCGAGATTCGTGTGAAGAGAATCAGTCGACATATTTTTTAAATTGACATTGAAAACAAAGGTGATTGACTGGTAAAAAAAATCGACCTCATTTTGTTTGACAAGAGAAGATTATCGTTAACGCGTGAATTTTTTTTTAATTTGTTTATTTTGTTTTATTTGATGACAAAAAATTAATAAAAAAAAATTGCGAATTTTTTTTTTAAATTTTTTCTTGGTAATTGATGTCTTTGAACAGAAAAATTACGCATTATTGCTAAAAAACCGTTTTGAAGTTGAAAAAATGAATAAAAATTGAAAAATCGCTTGTTGCGGTGATTTTTGACAGAAACAATCAATTTAATCTGCAGGGCATTAAGAAAAAAAAATCGCAGCGCTTTGCAACTTGGAGGGTTTTTTGGGGACACTTCGAGGTTAAAAAATTACCCACGATATCCTTCGTTCATGCATTATATTCAAACTTATACCAAATTTTCCAAATATCCTTAAACTCGCAAATTTTCAACTTTTTTTCAGTCAACATCATCACTTCGAAAAAAAATGTTTTATCCACAGTCACTAATTGCATATCATAGAGAATGTTTTGCAGTTCCCAGAACCCTACTTTCATTTTCTGTACGATCATTAGTTCCCCAGTAATTGATTGTCAAAGTTGAAATAGACTTTTTTGCTTTGATCGACGATCACTCCGCGCCAAATCATCGTACGGAGCTCGTTAAAAGGTCAAATTGAAGATGATTATATTGTCTAAACGAGTTTCATGGTCGCTCGATTCGGGGCCGTCGAGTCGGGGATGTCCGACCGAGACCCCGAGAACCATCGCGAGCGCTGCTTTTACCTTTGTTTAATAACAAACGCTCCTGTCATAGTTCTTGCGGCATCGTCAGATTTCTCGACGAAAAATGACCGCAAGTGGGATGAAAGCAGAGAGAAACTCGGTGCCGTCGCGCCGAGAATGACCGACCGAAACCACAAGAATCATCGCGCGCCCTGCTTTCATCTTTGTTTACTAACAAATGCTCCGGTCATAGTCCTCGTGGCATCGTTGTACTTCTTGACGAAAAATGACCGGCAATAAGATGAAAGCAGAGACAAACTCGGGGCCGTCGTCTCGGGAATGACCCATCGAGGCATCCCTAACCATCGAGAGCACTGCTTTCAGCTTCGTTTATTGACAAATGCTCCGTTCATCACTTTCGCAGCATCGTCAGCCTTGTTGACGAAAAATGACCAGAAGTAAAGTGAAAGCAAAAACAAACTCGGAGCCGTCGAGTCGGGGATGTCCGACCGAGACCCCGAGAACCATCGCGAGCGCTGCTTTTACCTTTGTTTAATAACAAACGCTCCTGGCATAGTTCTTGCGGCATCGTCAGATTTCTCGACGAAAAATGACCGCAAGTGGGATGAAAGCAGAGAGAAACTCGGTGCCGTCGCGCCGAGAATGACCGACCGAGACCACAAGAATCAGCGCGCGCCCTGCTTTCATCTTTGTTTACTAACAAATACTCCGGTCATAGTCATCGCAGCATCGTCAGTCTTGTTGACTAAAAATGACCAGAAGTAAAATGAAAGCAAAAACGAACTCGGGGCCGTCGTATCAGGAATGATCGAATGAGGCCCCCAACACCACGGCGAGCACTGCTTTCATCGTTGTTTACTAACAAATGCTCCGGTCATCGTTCTCGCGGCATTGTCAGCATTCTTGACGAAAAATGACCGGAAGTAAGATGAAATCAGAGACAAACTCGGAGCCGCCGCGTCAAGGATGGCCGACCGAGACCACAAGAACTATCGCGAGCATTGCTTTTATCTTTGTTTATGAACAAATTCTCCGGTCATCGTTTTCGCGGCATCGTCAGACTTATTGACGAAAAAAAACCGGAAGTATGATGAAAGCAGAGACCAACTCAGGGCCGTCGTATCGGGAATGACCGATCGAGGTCTCCAGAACCACGGCGAGCACTGCTTTCATCTTTGTTTATAAACACATGGTCCGGTCATCGTTCTCGCGGCATCGTCAGCATTCTTGACGAAAAATGACAAAAAATAACAAATGCTCCGGTCATAGTCCTCGTGGCATCGTTGTACTTCTTGACGAAAAATGACCGGAAGTAAGATGAAAGCAGAGACAAACTCGGGGCAGTCGTCTCGGGAATGACCCATCGGGGCACCCCTAACCATCGCGAGCACTGCTTTCAGCTTTGTTTATTGACAAATGATCCGTTCATCACTCTCGCAGCATCGTCAGCCTTGTTGACGAAAAATGACCAGAAGTAAAGTGAAAGCAAAAACAAACTCGGGGCCGTCGTATCGGGAATGACCGGTCGTGGTTTTGGGGGCTCGTCAAGAAGTACAACGATGCCACGAGGACTACGACCGGAGCATTTGTTAATTAAAGAAAGATAAAAGCAGTTCTCGCGATGGTTCTTGGCGTCTCGGTCGGTCATCCTCGACGCGACGGCTCCGAGTTTGTCCTTGCTTTCACCTTACTTCCGGTCATTTTTCGCCGAGAAATCTGAGGATGCCGCCAGAACGATGACCGGACCATGTGTTTATAAACAAAGATGAAAACAGTGCTCGCCGTGGTTCTGGGGACCTCGATCGGTCATTCCCGATACGACGGCCCTGAGTTGGTCTCTGCTTTCATCATACTTCCGGTTTTTTTTTTGTCAATAAGTCTGACGATGCCGCGAAAACGATGACCGGAGAATTTGTTCATAAACAAAGATAAAAGCAATGCTCGCGATGGTTCTTGTGGTCTCGGTCGGCCATCCTTGACGCGGCGGCTCCGAGTTTGTCTCTGATTTCATCTTACTTCCGATCATTTTTCGTCAAGAATGCTGACAATGCCGCGAGAACGATGACCGGAGCATTTGTTAGTAAACAACGATGAAAGCAGTGCTCGCCGTGGTGTTGGGGGCCTCGATCAGTCATTCCTGATACGACGGCCCCGAGTTTGTTTTTGCTTTCATTTTACTTCTGGTCATTTTTCGTCAACAAGGCTGACGATGCTGCGAGAGTGATGAACGTAGCATTTGTCAATAAACAAAGATGAAAGCAGTGCTCGCGATGGTTAGGGGTGACTCGATGGGTCATTCCCGAGACGACGGCCCCGAGTTTGTCTCTGCTTTCATCTTATTTCCGGTCATTTTTCGTCAAGAAGTACTACGATGCCACGAGGACTATGACCGGAGCATTTGTTAGTAAACAAAGATGAAAGCAGGGCATGCGATGATTCTTGTGGTCTCGGTCGGTCATTCTCGGCGCGACGGCACCGAGTTTCTCTCTGCTTTCATCCCACTTGCGGTCATTTTTCGTCGAGAAATCTGACGATGCCGCAAGAATTATGACAGGAGCGTTTGTTATTAAACAAAGGTAAAAGCAGCGCTCGGGATGGTTCTCGGGGTCTCGGTCGGACATCCCCGACTCGACGGCCCCGAGTTGGGCGACCACGAAACTCTTTTAGACAATATAATCATCTTCAATTTGACCTTTTAACGAGCTCCGTACGATGATTTGGCGCGGAGTGATCGTCGATCAAAGCAAAAAAGTCTGTTTCAACTTTGACAATCAATTACTGGGGAACTAATGATCGTACAGAAAATGAAAGTAGGGTTCTGGGAACTGCAAAACATTCTCTATGATATGCAATTAGTGACTGTGGATAAAACATTTTTTTTCGAAGTGATGATGTTGACTGAAAAAAAGTTGAAAATTTGCGAATTTAAGGATATTTGGAAAATTTGGTATAAGTTTGGATATAATGCATGAACGAAGGATATCGTGGGTAATTTTTTAACCTCGAAGTGTCCCCAAAAACCCTCCAAGTTGCAAAGCGCTGCGATTTTTTTTTCTTAATGCCCTGAAGATTAAATTGATCGTTTCTGTCAAAAATTACCGCAACAAGCGATTTTTCAATTTTTATTCATTTTTTCAACTTCAAAACGGTTTTTTAGCAATAATGCGTAATTTTTCTGTTCAAAGACATCAATTACCAAGAAAAATTTAAAAAAAAATTCGCAATTTTTTTTTATTAATTTTTTGTCTTCAAAAAAAACAAAATAAACAAATTTAAAAAAAATTCACGCGTTAACGATAATCTTCTCTTGTCAAACAAAATGAGGTCGATTTTTTTTACCAGTCAATCACCTTTGTTTTCAATGTCAATTTAAAAAATATGTCGACTGATTCTCTTCACACGAATCTCGAACTTTTAATTTTTTTGCAGCTCCAATCGTTGAAATACACTTTCGTAACAAACACAAAAAACAGTTTTTTTTTTAACTACCCTAAAAATTCGGAATTCTTTTTTTGAATTTTTATTTCGAAAATTGTTTTTAAAAAGTTTTCTTGGTAATTGATGTCTTTGAGTAAATAAATTACGCATTATTGCTAAAAAAAACCATTTTGAAGTTGAAAAAATGAATAAAAATCGAAAAATTGCTTGTTACGGTGATTTTTTGTGAGCACATTTTGGCTTCTCGAAACGTCAGCTGCGGCTTGACGTTTCTCGGTGACGTTTGCGGCCCCATGACAGCCCTGACGCGAACACAGCAGCGGAAGCTCCAGCGCCTACTCACTCCGCTGAATCCGTTCGCAGCTTCCGCCTTTCCCGAGATACTACGGAAGTCAAACTCAACGTTTGAACTATCGTTCGATTTCGAAATGTTGATATTGTTTTTCTCAGTGATAACATTTTTCGAAAGACTTCTATTCGGATCTTCCGTGTTCAAAATCGAATCGACTTCGCTTCGGTCGGCGCGGAATGCCATTTTAATTTTTTTTTCAAATCTTTTTTCTTGTTTTCCGTGAAATTTATTTTTTTCACATGAGCCCTATATTTTTTTTCGAAAAGTTCCCGAAAAACTATTCTAAAAGTGCACCTCAACCGATTCAAAATGGCTGCCCAAATGGATTTAAAAATAGGTGGCCATCCCCAAATTGTAACTCTGTATATATATCAACGTTAATATGTATGTCAAATTTTAATATATTTGTATGTACTGTTTTTATGTAAAAAGGTGTTGTTTATGATCCCGTCCCAACAAACCCACGTTTCGATTATCCGAACTTTTGAAGATCCAAACTAGTCTAGGTCCCAATTGATTCGGATAATCGAGGTTCTACTGTATTAAAATCTAAAGCGTCATTTTGACTTTAATAACCTATAAATTTGCAGCAAATCATCGTACAGACTTGTTTCAAATCTCACAATGAATAGGGTGATCCAAGGAAAATGGATCTGATTGCGTTATTAATCAATCAAATGTTTTCGTTGGCAGTAGACCTTTTTGAAAAAAAATCGATCATTTTACTTTGAGACCTTCCTTTTGATTTATTAATAACAAAGGGACAAACTAATTTTTTAAGTGGAAGCTCGAAAACTAGGGATTCCAAGCTTCAAAATGGTATTTTCAATTTTCTTCTACACGATTTTTCACGGTGATAGGGCAATTTGAAAATCACTGATAAATGTCAGTAACTTTCTTCTTCTCTTAATTTTTGTGAGTAGTGTATAACAAATCGATGACGTTGAAGTTTGCTTCATTATAATTCTACGAAAATGAATTCTACTTACGTGGGTCATTTGACCCACCTAGCCTCACCGCTAGATGGTGCCACTATTGCAAGAGAAATACACTATAGTGTAGTACCGTCTTGTAGACGGCTACTGACAAAATTTCAGCCGGATCGGACTTGTAGTTCTCTTTTGAGAGCGTGTGAAAGCAAGTGTGTCCGTTGATTTTTGAAAGAATGGAGAAAGAACAATATCGGTCGGTGATTCGATTCTTGTTTTTGGAAGGGAAATCGCGCAGTGAAATTAAAGAACGCTTGGATGCAGTGTATGGGGATGCTTCTCCTTCGATGGCGACCGTTAAATTTTGGTATAACGAGTTTCAACGTGGTCGTACGTCGGTTTTTGATGATCCACGCCCAGGTGCTCCAAAAACAGCCACTACGGAGGAGAACGTGACAAAAATACACGATATCGTTTTGTCAGACCGCCGATTAAAGGTGCACGAGATAGCTGTAATAGTAGGCATCTCAGAAGAACGCGTGTGGCATATCCTACATGAGACTTTGGGCATGAGGAAGCTGTCGGCAAGGTGGGTGCCGCGTTTGCTGACTGCAGACAACAAGCGCATTCGTGTGACCACTTCAGAGCAGTGTTTGGAGCTGTTTAATCGCAATCCAAAAGAGTTTTTGCGTCGTTACGTGACCGTCGACGAAACATGGATTCACTGGTATACTCCAGAGACCAAGGAGCAGTCAAAACAGTGGACCTTACCCGGTGAACCTGCTCCAAAGAAGGCGAAGACGGTCCCGTCGGCTGGAAGGGTGATGGCCACTGTTTTCTGGGATTCTCAAGGTGTGATTTTTATTGACTAACTGGAGAAGGGCAAGACGGTCACGGGACAGTACTACGCCGAACTATTGAGCCGATTTAACGCCGTATTAAAAGAAAAACGGCCCCATTTGTCGAGAAAGAAAGTGCTTTTCCACCATGATAATGCACCTGCTCACACCTCCGCGCTAGCCACGGCTAAATTGGTCGAATTACGCTATGAACTGCTGCCCCATCCACCGTATTCTCCAGATTTGGCTCCGTGCGACTTTTTTTGTTTCCGAATCTAAAAAATTCACTCGCCGGGAAGAAATTCCACTCCAATAACGAAATAATCGCCGCCACGGAGGCCTATTTTGCAGACCAAGAGATAACATTTTTTTCAACGGGGTTAAAAAAATTGGAACACCGCTGGGCCAAGTGTATTCAACTAAAAGGCGACTACATTGAAAAATAAATTTTATTTTTAGCAAAATTTTGGTGTTTTCATTTGTAGGCTAGGTACTTATCAAATGACCCACGTAAATGCTCAATTTTTTCTGGTCAATTCAGGCTGTGAAAATCTTTCAACCATTTTTACAGTCTTATTACAGATTTACGACCCCAATTTGCAATAAGAAGACTCTCCACAATAATTCAAATAAAGAAATAAAAAATATAAATGCACACAACTCGATCGTACTTGAAATGTTTTGTAGTCAACTTCCAGTCTGCTCCTCGTACGGTCTCACCATCCAATTGTTGTTCTAAGCATTTTAACCACTCGTTAATTTCCCACCTTCTAGATCCAAACATTGCGGATGTAGTATAGAACAATGCGAACAACTTCGGCATTAGTTGTTCGATGAATAGTCATAATGATATTGAAAAAATACATTTAGTTTCGTAAAGATAAATGGATTGCCTTGCATCAGGACTTATAACTCTGTGTACGGTGGTTGCAAAAGCTGAACTTCGCAGTGTGCTCTCTGCACTTTCCACGAGACGCAAGCTCCTCGCAGATACTTTTGTACCGCAAACAAATATCTACACCGCGTAAACCAAAGAAACTTTGTTCGTTTATAAAAATTGGGAAAGTTAACCTCCCGCAATAGTGTCCATGCGAAGAACTACAAGTGATGGATGCAATGGATCGTTAGACTCTCTTCACAGTACTGTCCATGTGAAAAACTCTGAGCAACATTTTATAACTTTCTTTAGAGGTATTCAGTAAATTATCAGAACACTTCTCTCGCAGATGAACAAAATGGCAAGTTTGATAAGTAGTCGGGAAAGTTATTCGCTTTTGACACTAAATGTAATTGTTTTAAACAATTGTGACTATTCTTCGATGCACTAATACCGAGTCTGTTCGGATTGTTCTATAATGCATTCACAATCTTCGGACGCAGAAGGCGGGTAATTATAGAGGGGTTAAGATGCTTCTATTTTTTTTAAATAAAATTTTTATGAGGATCCATATTCCTTTTTTGAGCATTACATTTTTTTAATGGGGATTTAAAATGATCCTCTTTGATACCTTTTATTATCACGTGCGATTAAACGATACCGCAGAATGAAGAAATTTCGATTAAAAAAAAATTGATAAGCTATGTCACACCTAACCTCAACGTCGCTCGACGAATATGTCACCCAGGTGACTCGCACGATGAAGGTGTCCGCAACCCCGTCGGACTTAACATGATATAACAATCCATGTTGATGGTTGTCGTCCGACGAAAAAGGAAGAAAAAAAATTGTTACACTTAACCATACACTTTTTGATATTTTATTAACACGGGGCTAAATGTTAGCTGTCAGTTTTTCCGCTCATCGAGTTCGAGCCAACATCGATGTATGCAGTCTGCAGAATGCATCATGAGCGCCTCGCTGGCATTCGCGGGAACTAACTTTCTCGGACATCGTGCGAGATTTGCTCGAAATAATCAACAATTACCTACTAATTGTAGACACCCACGGATTTGCTGAAATATACACAGGAATTAAATGATTGAGGTGTCAACATGTGTGTTTTTAATGTGGCAGCAGCTCTGTTCCTCTCCGAATCGTGACATTAGCCAAAGTTTTCATTTTTCATAATTTCCATGGTAAGACAATCTACTTCTTTTCTCAAGTGCAAGAAATTTGACGAGCTAACAGCCATTCGTCTATCAATTTAACGAGAATTCTGAAGAGCCGTTTCGGTAATCCGTGGGTAACTAGAATCATGTTCTGCCATACCGATGGCGAGGGTGTGTCATTCCGTCTTAAGGAGGGCTTCAAGCTGGTTGACCCGTTAAGAGTCCCCTGTATATAGGAGAGAGATATAGCGTAGTAGCAGCATTACCCTGTGATAGAGCAATATACAGGTGAAATCAAATGTACATGAAAGAGCATATACATTTAATCACAGCCGTCAAACTGACGAGCGATTGGGTACGCTTGCATGAAACCCACAAGAACCCAACTTCTTATCGCCCGTCTCGTGAACGTCTCTCAAACGTTTTTGAACATCTCTAGCAGACTGCTCACAAGCGTGTTCGAACGCCTACGAACACCTATCGAACGTCTGTCGAGCAATTGAATTAATTCACTTTCAGTCAAATTTCATGTAAAAGAAATTCAGTTTCACATTCGGAAAACAATATTCTATAGTTGGGGAATCCGATAACAGATTATGAAACGCAGTACTCGGAAGAGGCGAGGAGAATTTAATAATTAAACGAATTTACTTGTAAGTGAAGTTCTATCATAATTGTGTGTAGCGCCTCTTCCGAAGAGATCATTACGTAGTACCCTCTACTTCACACCAGTATCACAACATGTTGAAAGACAGCTGAAACTTTCTTATCTCTTGTTTATTTGGGTTGTCATGGGGATTCATGAGAATTCTTCGTTCCTTCAAAGATTTTTGTCGAAATATTTTGGGTATATCACTTTTCATAAAGATGGGGATTTATATGGGTGGGACTGATCTCTCCGGAAGAGGCGCTACATACAATTATGATAGAACTTCACTTACAAGTAAGTTCGTTTAATCATTAAATTGTATTTCGCGCCTCTTCCTCGAGATCATTACGTAGATGTTCAAAGTTTGATTTCGGCAGGTAATATGTTTGTTTAATTGTCTAATTAAATAACAATACAACACATATCAACAGTTACTCATAAAACAGAACAGTTTCTCGAAAAAACAGTAATGTAATAAATTTGAAATTAAAGAACTATTGAACAACCTTAACTATTCAATATTGCTTTAGCGAGCGCATCGCCATTAGCACAAACCGGTAACTCATAAAACCTAGCGAACGTTTGGGAGTGAGAGGACCAGCCAGCAGCTTTTCTAATATTGTCTATATTAACTCCCTTATTTCTTGCAGCTGAAGTAGAGGCATGGCACGTACTATGAGCTGAAAAAACTTCAGTGTCCACACCGCTTTTGCCTAACATCCGTTTAACCCAACGACTCAACGTTTGGGAAGTAACGGCTTTGTGTGGCTTTTTAACACTGATAAATAGGGAATTATTATTTGTTTCCCGATATTCCTGAGTTCTTGTTGAATATACTTCCAAAGTGGTTCCCGCACAAATTCTTGGATCATTCTTATAAATTGGTATGTTCAGAACTGGTTGTTTTCTGTTTATTCGTGACGTTTTCATCTTATCCGAAATCAAAATTTGTATAAAATGTTCACGTCTCACGGTATTAGATAATTTAATTAGTGCGAGTGTTTGCATGCGTTGTCCGGTTATGAGTACAAGTAACGTCACGAGTTTCATTGATAGTGTTTCTATCGGAATATCCTCATTTGGTACTAAAGTAGTTGCGTAGTCTAATACGAGTTTCAGGTCCCACGTATGATATTTTGGTCGGGGAGGACGACATTCCGACACTCCTTTGCAAAATCTTTTTATCCCGTAGTCTTGGCCTATCTCTGGACCAATGACTAGGAAAATTGCAAAACGCAAACAATTTAGCGTACCGTAGGAAGCCCCTTCTCCATATTCCTTGGAAAGTAGTGATAGAATGTTTTCAATTGAGCCGTTATATGGATTCGATGTTGCTTCAATGCAGTATTCCCACAATTTTTTTAGTGCTCCATCATATTGTTTCAGAGTTGACTCGCGTAAAGAAGAAATCATTACCTTGATGGCTTCACTCGGAACGCTGATTTTTTCGAAGGATTTCCGGATAAAAGTCCGGTAACCAGGTTATTCTTTTTCCAAAGTGGGTGTGGTTTCCCTTCTGATGAAATCAACAGTCGCCTATTTTGTTTGATAAAAATTGGATCAGTAATAAGAAGAGGTGTGAAAAGTGGATACCATGCTTGAGCTTCCCACCGAGGAACTACAAGAACGCCGGTTGAATTTCGTGTCTTATTTCTTGCAATGCTCCTGGAATTAGGATAAAGGGTGGAAAGGCGTAGTAAAATAATTTTTTCCAGGGTGTGCTAAATGCATCCACTCCAATGCTACCTGGATCGCGAAGCCACGAAACATATTTTTCACACTTGGTGTTAATGCGTGTAGCAAACAGATCAACCTCAGGAGTTCCAAAAGTACGAACGATTTGTCTAAACGCGAGGTCTGACAATGCATATTCTTTTTCTGGTTCCAATCTTCGCAACTCAAAGTCTGCTTCAATGTTCTCCTTCGTGTTGATGAATGATGCGAAAATCAAGATTTTCCTTTCTTCACACCAAACTCATATTGCTTTAGCTAACCTATTTAGTTCTTTGAATCGACCACCTCCCATTTGATTAATGTAGGATACAGCTGTAGTGTTATCGATTCGCAGCAATACGTCGCAATTGGCGAGATCATTCGCAAAACATTTCAGCCCAAATAAAGCCGTCTTGAGTTCTAGTACATTAATATGCATCTTTCTTTCTTCTGTATTCCAAAATCCATGCGTTCGTTTAGTTCCATAAGCGACTCCCCAGCCTGATAAAGAGGCATCTGTGAAGATTTCGCGGCAGTATGTTGGAGTCTCGATGGAGTTTGATGCCGATATTATAGTTTTATCCCACCAGTTGAACTCGGGTACGAGATTTTCGGGCAATGTCATATTTTTACCGTAGCAATCGTTATTTTTTTAGTGCTAAGTATCGAGCTCTTTCGAAGAGTTTTGTGTGCCCAAATCCGTACCCAACTGCCGGACACGATGCAACTATAGTCCCGACGAATTCGGCGAAATCTCTAATCGTACATCGATTGATTGAGCGATATTTTTTAACAATTTTTTTCTCCTGTGGAAGTTCGATTGACATTTTTATCGAATTAAACCAGATGCCCAGGTATTTGCAGTTCTGCGACGGTATTAAGTTACACTTCTTCTTATTAATTATAAAGCCTAATTGTTGTAACAAAGAAAGTGTGGCGGCAACGTTTTCTTGGCATTCCGAAAAGTTTCGTCCATCTTCATCTAGATAGATTACTGAGAGGTATCCTTGGCTTCTTTGTTTGGCCACTACCGGCTTCATCAGTTTGGTAAATACATATAGTGCCGTAGCGAGTCCAAAAGGTAAGCAAGTAAATTCATAATATTTCTTGTCGAATTGAAATCGCAGAAACATTCTATCTGGCTTCGCAATTGAAACTGCATAATGTGCATCTTTCAAATCTATAGTTACCATGAAAGAGCGTTCATGTAGAAGATTGATTACCATTTTGCGATCCTCTAGTCTAAAGTGTTTGGTTGTGATGAACTCACTTAGTTTTTTAGGATTTACAATCATTCGATGGCTACCGTCTGGTTTTGGTACTAGGAATATGGTCGAAAGGAATTGATTTTCAGCCGGTTCGCACGGCACGATAGCTCCTTTTTGTAGAATTTCTCCGATCAACGTTGCAATTTCTATTTTATCTTTCTGAGATGTGTGTATATTGTCAGGAATATTAGTCTGGTAGGGCAGGGTATCGAAGGGAATCCTATAACCCTTTATCCAGGACAATATCATTGAGTTGGAGGTTATCTCCTCCCAGTTGCGTATAAAGAAAGACGTCCCGCAATAGAACTTACAGGCTCTATTATTTCCGTCGATAGATTCGTTCTTGTTTTTTGGGGTCGCGCTTGTTGTCCCGGTGGTCTGGTATGTATCCATGAATCCTCGGTTCCTTCCTCCCGCTCATCATCGACGAATATTGTCTCTGACTGTCCAGTGGTTGACGAGGCGGGAACTTCAAGTTTTTTGAAGGTCTGTTTATTTGAGTCTTGGGAGTTGGTTTTAAATATTTACAAGAATACTTTAGAGCTTTTGCGGTCTTCATTTTTTCCTCCAATTGTTTTTCGAATAACCATTCATCTGGTGTTGTGCCATTTAAGATATCCTTGAAAGATGTGTTCAAATTTGTCACAATTAAATTCTTCCTGACGATGGACTCAGTATGTTGTAGGTCGGTCAGCAGTCGACCTATATCGATTAACAGCTCGAGGGTAGTTAATCTTTCGTCCGTATTTTCGATGATACCCAAAAAGGCTTTACCGACGGCAGAGAGGCAGGCCGCAATTTTGGCTTGTTTCGTAAGGATTCGTTCATCGCGTTTAATGGCTGATTCCTGTAGTGAAGCTTGTACTTCAGGATTGATTTTGGGAGGATCAATGATTATGCAGTTAGATGGCGGTGGATATTTCTTGATAAGGGCTACCTTTACCGCTTCTGGTAAACCTTTGATTAGAATTTCTTCCCAACGGACAATCACATCCTTGGGAATGGCTGGAGCGAGGATACGTTCTTCTAAGAAACGTTTGCCTATTATCTTTAAAATTTTAGGATCTAGCGGGACCTCGATACAGCTCGCTTGTTCATTTTGGAGCAAATTTCCGGATTTACTGGATAAATGCGAGATCTGTGGTGTAACCACTTCGAGCGCTGGGATATTCCCAGATCCACTGTCAGCACCAGCAATCTGTGGAGATGTTTCTTGCGGAAGCGTCTGATTTGTCGGCAGATCAGCAGTCCGCCTAACATATTCAGGATCTTGTTGATCTAAATTCTGTGGCGAGTTTCCTCTTGTAGAGTAGATCCTTTCGCTACGTTCTTCTGAGCTTCGTAAAGAACGCGATCTGCGATGTCGTCCTGAGAAACACGAAGATGCATCTTCGAGTTAAATCCTTATATATGGATTTTTCATGTAGGTTAGAGCCTTCATGAAAGGATTCGAATGCCAGAGTATAACTCTCACGTGTGGGTTAGAGCCCACACGTGTGGTTTCAGACGATTGTTTTTTGGTCAGAGCAATAGCTCGCTTGAACAGATTAGAGCCTGCTCAAGTGACCATTAGATATTTCTGATTATCAGCCCGTCCGTCTGAAGGGCAAGAGGAATACGGATTTCCGGCCGGAAGATTCTGCAACGCGACAAATGTAACATAACATTCGATACTTACGATGTCTTTTCTTATGACGGTTCTTTCGTTCCTGACGGAGAATTAGTTTTTCCAACCGATCGAGGCGTTGTTCTAAACGATCTTCCTTCTCTGTATCGATAAGAGATGAACTTCGATCTTGTTTCCGGTTCATAATCGTTGATCTTATTTAACTATGAAATACACATGTGATTCTTTTGGCACAAAGAAGAAGAATGAAGAATTTTCACGAATACCCATGACAACCCCCAAAAAACTAGAGAAAAGAAAGTTTCAGCTGTCTTTCAACATGTAGTGATACTGGTGTGAAGTAGAGGGTACTACGTAATGATCTCGAGGAAGAGGCGCGAAATACAATTAGAAAATTATTTCATGTTCCATTTTTTTATTTTCCCGAATCTCTATGATTAGATCACTAATAAAAGTTAAAAATACATTTTGCAACTTGCAATTCTTTCGATATTTTTGACAACACATAGTCCACATCCAACGTTTCAATTACGAGATCATTCTTCATATTTAGTACAACAGCCAGGCATTCTCGTTTTTGTACGATATCTTTATCCATCTACTAAGGATGAAAAATAATCTAGTTATGTCTTCTCTTATAACTAGGTCACACATATCGTCCACCATTGGACCCACAATGGCAGCCGTTATTAAACGTTACGCCATCCTGTATGGAATGTTTTCAGACTCCGACTCCAGGCAACGATCATTCTGAATTAACTGTGATGCCTAGCACCCCTCAGATTTTGGGAGAAGTCTCCATAGTCCGAAACTCTGAAAAATATGATCGAAGAGTACGCATCGCTCCCTCAGTATTACTACTTCCTTCACTATAAAGCTCCTCGGGATAATTAATCCTTATATATCTACAAACGGCGGCGAAGATAAAACAAAGATGTATTGACGAAGTCAAGTCTTCACGAAAGTCGTTTTTTAAATTATTCGTTGAATTAGAGCGGTGATGTTTGCTGATCTACGCAATTATACAGACAATTTTAACGAAATGGACAATATTCAGCCTCGGGAGCATGCAAGATAAAACAACAGTTTTCATTTGGTGGTATATCCTCCTTGCATTTAAACTCCATCCGCACCCTATCCGTTAGAGGATGATCGTTTCGATGTGGACTATAATGATAATATTGGGTGTACAACTTAATTGGGTCCGGTTTTTTGCTTAAAATACGCACTTAATTAAATGATAAAATGAATTAATACATTAATCAAAATATTGTCCATCGCTAGCCACTACTTTTTCCCATCTTTCTGGTAATTTATAAATTCCGTCGCGGAAGATGCGTTCATATTTTGAAGCCAAGAATGAATCGAACCAATTTTTGATACCCTGTTGTGACGTGAAGCGTATTCCAGTCAAAGCGTTCTGCATCGATCGAAACAAATGGTAGTCGGAAAGGGCAAGGTCTGGGCTATAAGGCGGGTGAGCTAGAATTTTCCACCCGCTATTTTCCAAATAGTTTTTAACCACAATAGCAACGAGCGGCCGAGCGTTGTCATGTTGAAAGATTATGGTCTCGTGTCTGGTCGCATATTCTGGACGTTTTTCGGCTATAGCTCGCTTTAAACGGATCAGTTGTTGCCTGTAGACGTCTCCCGTGATGGTTTGACCAGCATTCGGTGGGCTTCAGCTGCACTTTTCTTCCAATTGAAACAGAAAATCAACACTTCCCGCAAATGGTGCATATTTGGGACGAAATTCGACATTTTCACCGAAGTAAAAATTAGACTTGATGCGCAAAACTCAAAGGTCTGTAAACGATATTTGGTTAAGAGATGTTGATACTTCACGATACAGCAAAAATCAGCTGTTGCCGTCAACCATTTATAACACCTAGAACCATCTTTTGGAAACGGACCGAACTAAGTTGTACACCCAATATATTTATCGACGTCAAATTTTTTTGGGAGCCCCTGGTCTCTACGAATGAATTTTCAAGCGCGTTCCGAACGATGCAAAATGCACCGATAGAAATAAGCGTAAGTATAAAAGTATATTGTTGACAGCGAATTCGCATCGACGTGGTAACAGTATACTCAATCCTATATCGAGTAACAAAGGATACATGTATAAATATATAATTGTGCTATTAAGTTTCGATCAAATAGCTGCCCCGAGTCGAAGTTTTTAGGCTATTTTGGGCCTGCAGCTCCTCACAGTGATATGAGATAAAGGTAATAAAGCAGCTACGAATTTAATGTAAAAGGAACTCTTACTTAACGTCTTAAGCGTGAGCAAAATTCCCTTTTCTCCACTTTTAGGCGCTAAGTAGGATGTCGATATACCGTTCGTGGATGTCACACGTATACACGCTTACACATACATGCTATTGCGTATACAGACATAAACAAGATGACATACAACGCATCACAACCGGTTTACTAGGTGCATAGAATATTGCATCAATCCATAATAAAATAAAATACTGAACCAAGATGTCTGCCTCAACGATTTTTTAAATTATAATTCGTCGCTCCTCTACCTCTTGAGATGATTCATTCCCTAATTTGCGTTCCCTAAATAATATCAGGCCACAGTCAGGCCACCCAGCGTGCATCTGGTTCGCCATGTAACGGGTCTTAGGCCAGGCCCTTATCCGCCCTTCCCTTTTTCGGGAAGTGATTCGGAACTGGACAGGACAACGATCAAGTATTGGAAAAGTTTTCGGCGATCTACCAGAGTGAAATAGATAGTATTAGGTGGTATGCTGATACTTATTATCTCTTTTCACTCGAGAGGTGACTCTCGCTCATCATTCACTATCTGAGCGAAAAAAAACCTCGAGTGCAAAGGGTTATTTCACAAATATAGTAAAATCATAAGCGTGAGCGCACGCTGTACGCAGCGCACTTGTGTATGTGGTACAAAGCACATGACGAACTTTTATCCTCGTACGATGCTACCTTGCTTACGCGAAGCATTTCGCTTGAAGCCACCTGGCGGATTGTCGACGAAATACATTCAGCCAATGTCTTCCCGGTCAGAACTTCTCGATATTTCCCATTATGGCGACAAGGCGTTAAGAAACCACGAATCACCTACTTTACTCTTTTGCCTCATTAAATCATTAGTTTTGCCCAAATTTGCTATTCGTAATACTCAAATAATTAATTATTGTATTTCCGGTATTTATGATGAGCATTCTTATCCTCGTCGATTATCATTGATGGAATTAATGCTTTTAATGGTGAATAGAATTATAAAAGATGTATTAGTTTCATCCTAATCAATTATAAATATTTTTGATGACGTAAAAAGGAAAGTAGCTTGACACAGTTCGTAAAGAGGGGCTCTACTTTTCAGGACACGTCGACGTTTCGGCCGGGTAGACATTACGTAAAGATGTACTTGCTCACAATGTATCCCGGCCAGAAGATTGTCATTTTTTAACATAGAGGGTAAGTCGATAAACGATTTTGCGATTTTCCCGGTTTGTTCCATGGGAGGGCCCGGTCAGGTAAATCAGACAAGGCAAGTCTGGTCAAGGCCCGACACAAAGTAGGGAATGCCCGGTCACATTACTGCCCGGGTTAATCGCAGACGTGGCATAACAGACAAAACTGTGGTGAAATTTTGCACAGATCTTCTTTTTAATAATATTAGTCACTGCTCAAATCAATTTTTTGGCGCATCGCAATAGTTTTTGAAATATCGAAATTGAAAAATTAATGCCCGATTAATAAACTATAGGGAATTTTACTATCCCCTTTCTCGCCATAGGCGTTTATATGCATATATACGACATATCAATGAAGCATTTTTAGGAGGGGAACCTCCTCCAGACAGCAGGTTTTTCAATATTTTTTTAAATTGAGAGCATTTATTGCAATGAATCAAATTACATAATAATATTGACGTTCAAATGAATACAAAAAAAAATTCATGAGTGAAAAAATAAAATGGCGGCGCTTGAGATGCTCGAACTTGGCTCCTAGAGTTTGCGCCGTGAAACGCCCAGGCCCTTGTAGTTAACTAAAATCAACGAAACATTTATTTTTATAAAAATAAGTCATCCCGCTTTGCATGAACATAAACTTAGCACAAAAAATTAAAAACTTAAGGACTGTTACGTACCGAACGGTACCCCGGGTTTCCCGAGTGAAATATGATTTTGTGGGCTGCTCTGCTCGTCCCATACGGGCCCGAGTTATCTGGGAGGATAAATGGGAGGATGCCAGAATACTTTAATGCTTCCGATTATAACGTGGTTTATTATTTATTAATAGTAGCCGACTTACAATTTGTTGATCCCTGAACGAGTAAACACACACCACACACATACACACTCACTAATTTTAACAATAAAAAGCCGGTAGATTCGATACACAGTGATTGAACGGCGCGGCTTGAGTTGTGTTTGCAATTTGATAGAATGAAATTAGACTTAATAATTAATGCGTCTCTATTACGTCGGCGTTGACTACGCACAAGTCTCACAATCCTGTGCAACCACCTTTTGCACCGGGTTCACTGGGGGATACTATCCACCTCCCAATGCAAGGGAATTATGGTTGCCGCGGAACGCTTTGTGCGCGAGTAGGAATCCGTGCCCGGGAAACAACCAAGGGACGCGGTACTCGCGAGACCGTTTTAACGACCGAAGACTGACGGACGCGAACCCGTGAAGACGCGGGAGTCAGGGATCGCGACTTGCTTTCGACCGGAGTTGTACCCCAACACCAGGTTACTTCCGTGGCTAGATGGGAACTACAAATATTAACCGCCACCGGACCGATGTTAGCTCGGTAGCTATTACTCCGGTGGGGGTTTTTGACAACGTCCACGGAAAGTTTCTCGCTCCCGAAGTGGTCGCTCCGGTGGGGGTTTTTGACAACATCCACGGAAAGTCGCTCGCTTCCGAAGTCCCACGGTCGAACTCCGCGGATCAGGCGATGCTCGATCAGCGGAATTCGATCGGGTACATCCGGTCTCACTATCGGCGTTTCCACACCCGACACCGCATAGAGACACGAGGCGACGAAGTCGTCGGTAAAATAATGAAAGTTGAACCCGTTAATAAAAACCCCATTATTGATATTACTAAACAAAACATTGAAAGTTTACGGAGACGTCACACCCCCCCCCCCCTTGAGAATAGTCGACGTCCTCGTCGACGGTTATAATTTTAAACCTAAGTATATTAGTTTTTTTCTATATCGAGAGATTACAAATTTTGGCTATAGTCCGGTGTTGTCCGATGTAGTACATTCTTTTCTTGATGGCGCGCGGAGACTCTCCCGCAGGAAGGGCGCTCGGATCCTGCCCCTCCGAAGAACCTGGGTCATCATGTTGGGTGGACAGAGTCCTCCGTTGCTTCCGCCTGTAGTACCGAAGGGAGGACCGACACGTTGAGAGCGAGACTAGGCTGATAGTAATACTGGTCTCGACTCGCATACACCCGTAGGCTGGTGAGGGTAGTCGTATGCGTCGTTCCGACACAATTCGGACGGAGTTGTAGTACTTCGGCCTCTCGTACGACTACTTCTCGCGAGGGCCTTCCGAGCAGGCTATACGAAGGGCTGTCGGGCGGGAAGAAGAGAACAGCCATCCGGATGAGTGATCCAGATGCACTCGTACGTCGCAATGTTGGAACGCCTCAGCCGTGGTTTTCATCAACAATTGCACTTCGCAAACCTTGGATGAGAGAGCAATCTGTATCGGCGTCCCACCGGAACAGATTAGGCGGCGTCCATTCTTTCTACATCCTGAGTGATACTCCTGGTCGGCGAGGAAATGAGTATAGTGGTCACTGGCGATGGCAATATAGGGAGCCACAGAGATGACATCGGCAGACCCCGTCCCATTGTTCAGCGCCCGCGGCGCCGGCCAGGGATGCATCCGGCAGAGGTCGTACGTAGTGCAGTCAGAGTTAGATTGTACTGGCCCAGAGCAGGCTGGTTGGTCAAGGCCTGCAATCCCTGGTGCATCCGTGCCACGAGTTCATAGATGTCGTTGACACGGCGAGTCTCCTCGGCGTGTTCTCGCTGCAGGGTTTGGAGGTGGGTGGATACGATGTGCATTTGATGTCCCACCAACTGTGTGATCCGACTCTAATCGGTCGATCAGAGTCATCACGGGGCAGCCTGTCGGTAATCGGCATCGTCCTCGTTGAGCATCCCGAAAAGCGACTTACTCACACTCCCGACGAATCCGAATGGAGCGGATCACTTCTTCATCGTGGTGGAGGAAGGGGGCAATCGTACATCCGATCAATCGATTAATCCCCATAGCTCGCCCACAAGATGCCTCGCGTGAGTGAAGCGAGGTAGTCCTTCCGCAGGTGACAGGCAAGGACAGTGTTGTGTCTTCGCACTCCCTCTCTATCTAGCCGACCTGTTCCTCATCGTTCGGGAAGGACTCGGCAAACTTGGCAACTTCGACAATGATGGTCATGCGCCAGTCTGCCTGTTGTAGTTGTACCGAGGCTGCCTTCTCGAAGTATAGGCCCGGGCTGTCCGTGGTAGTGGTAATTTGATGAGCTTCTTCCATTGCCGACTCGAAGTGGGCGCAACTCAGCAGCAGCAGTAGGACGGAGTAGAGGTTCCGCATCTAGATGCAATAGACGTTCCGGCGGCTTATTCTAATTGAATATTCCTACGCGTGCGCTAGCTTAACCTTATCGACATGTTTGAGGAATCTCTCCCCACTTTCGGTCTCCAAAATGACGTTACTCCCATCCGTGATCGACTGTGTAGTATAGGGACCGTGGTACTGGCTGTCGAATTTTCCCTTACGCGGCTCCTTCAGGACGCAAACCCGATCCCCTACCTTTCCCTTGAAAGGACGGCATCCTCTGTCGTAGTAGGCCTTTGATCGTTCTTTCGAGCGGTTCAGGTTGTCCCCGGTGATCTCGCGAATCTTTGATTGGCACTTAACGAGCTCGGCGGCGAAGAAGTTTAAGGTGGGGAGCCTGTCATCGGTCGGAAATTGGCTCGGCTGACGCGCGAGTTTCCCAAACACGATTTCATGCGGCGTGAAGTTTGTTGCTTCATGCACGCTCGTGTTGTAGGAGAATTCGGCAAACGGCAGTAACCGGTCCCAATCATCGTATTTGTCAACGTAGTGCTTGATGTACTCTGCTAGCACGATGTGACTTCGTTCTAACGAGCCGTTCGTCTGAGGACGATACCCCGAAGTTGTCAAATGATTTACCTTATAAATCTTTGAGACTTCGCGAAGCAAGTTACTCGTGAACGAAGTGCCTCGATCAGTTAAAATAGCTCGCGGAGCACCGAATTGGTTATAAAGGCGGCGAACAATCGCCTCCGCGATGGTTGCAGCCTTTAGATTAGGTATTGGCTCCGCGAGGCAGTACTTCGACAGCTGACCTTGCATTGTGCGGATGTGCCTATTCCCATGCGGGGTGATAGGCAGTGGCCCGACCGTATCTAGAGATACCTTGTCGAAGGTGTCTACTGGCGTGTCCGTTATAAGCATGGGCTCGCGCGTTTTTACACGAACGAGCTTTTGCTCCTGGCAAATTTTACAGCGCCGAATAAAGTTTTGCACGTCGTTCCGCAGGGTGGGCCAGTAGAATCTCTCTCGAATCCGGCGATATGTCTTGGTTACGCCCTTGTGGCCTCCAATGAGACTCGAGTGGGACTCCGTAATGATGCCCTCCCTGTCTTTGGGCGACGGCACCTTTATTTTTCCGTAGCATATAGCTATGCTCATTCTCATATCCGAGAACACGGAATGGAGCGCTGGCAAAAATGTGTCTCGAGGCAGATCGTCGGTGGAATCACCATGCCGCAAAATTCGGAACGAGGGAACCCGCGCCAGCTGGATCACTCGTCGCAAATGTTGCAGGCCCATTTTGACTTTGGACGGATCGGTAGGATCATAGTAACGAAGTTTCACGATTACCGTATACACTTTATGTCGGCCGTATTCGGTGACGGCCACCGGTCCTAGTCGCAAATTCTTCGCCCTCAAGGACGACGGATCCAGGATACCCAGATCGGATAACAATTTTCCAATCGGGGTTACCAGCTCGTCGTCGGCGGAGGCGAAGTGCACATAGTTATCGCGCCTGCCCGTAAGGCAGTCACGATCACCAACAATTTGGGACGTTGGCCCCTCGATTTTCCCGGATAATCCATTATATGTCCCTTTGGTTGCGATCTCTCTTTTCGCAGGGTTCGTCGAGGGGTCCAACAGGCTGAAGCACAGCGGTGACGTCGGCAAGGACGGCCGCTGGGGTTACGACGAAACCTCGCTCCCTTCCTCTCGCACGGGGGACAGCCTCGTAGCCCAAGCTGGCGACGCAGATACCGTCTATGTTTGAAGAGGAAGGAAGGGCAGCGGGGGCTCGACCGGCTCACTCGTACCGCTCGTACTCTCGACCGCACACGAGATGGGAGCGTGCGTCGGGTTAAGGGATATCCCCCGGCGGGGAATCGCCCTGTCTCGCTCGGAGAATAGTCGATCGAGCAGTGCCGATGCTGCCTGTGGAGAGGAGAGGGGCTGGCCTGCACGGGCCGTGGCTTCCTCTCTAGCAGAGTCGTGAAAAACTGTAGACGCTGCTATAGGGAGTTTCATAGCCTCGCTCTCGTCGTCCGCTTCGCTGTCCCCCTTGGTCCGCTTCAGCGCATAGGGAGCGAGCTGACTAGTCCTTTTCCGGAGTTCCTCGTCACTGGCTGGCTGAAATTTTTCAGATAGCCGTGATATGCGACGACTGAGGTCCTCATCCGTACCGTCTTCGTCAAAGGGGTCCAGCTCGTTTAAGAGGCCTTGGACCTTCTCGTCTATTTCCTCTCCCTCCAAGATATGGCCCGGGAGCAAAATTTCTCCCTTGCCTGGAGGGAGGTCATCGGTCTTATGGAATCTATTCTCGAGTTGCTGTAGCGACCCGTCAAATTTCGCATTCAAGTATTGTAGAGGGTCAAGGACGGTGATGTCTTTATCAGAGATCATTTCCTCTACGGGGGTGCTGTCTTCCGTATCGCTAGGAGGAGGACTGACAGCAACCGCGTACTCGTACGACCGGGAGGGGTCACTCGTGGTTTTCACTGGCGGATCCTTCATTGGCCGGACGGGTGGTGCCGATGGTCATTTTAGAGGTCGTTTGGGAGGGAGGAGCGGCGCGGGTAACATACTCCGGTGCATTCGTTGTATCGGCCGCCCCTCCTCCGCCGAGCTCGCTTCGGATGTCTCCGAATACTTCAGGGCCGGCCGCGACGAGGTAGCGAGGGCTGTTCGAAGCCGCGTGTCACTTTCTGAGACACCGAAACTGTCTTATGTGTGAACAGAATGGACAATAGTGTCGCAATAAGTGTCGTAGTCTATGCAGTCCTTTAGCCCGTCGCGCCCAATTATGTGGCCGAGGTAGCATACCTCCCGTTTGAGGATCTCACATTTATCCGGCTCCAGTACCAAGTTTGCTTCCCGCAGACGATTCATGAGGCGACGGACCTTCTTCCCGTGTTCTTCCAGCGATCGGGCGAATACTACGATGTCGTCAAGGTACACGAATAATTCGGCACGCTGCAGACCTCGGAGTACACGATCCATTAATCGCTGGAACGTGGCAGGGGCGTTCTTTAATCCTTCAGGCATTTCAACGTATTCGTAGTGCTCGTTAAGCGTAGAGAACGCAGTCTTTTCGCTATCCCGAGTGTCCATGGGAATCTGTTGAAAGCCGCTCGCCAGGTCGAATGTCGAGAAATATCTTGCTTCGCCCAGCTGATCCAATATATCCAGTATATTTGGCAGTGGGTAGGTGTCAGAAATTGTTTTCTCGTTAAGCTTCCTGAAATTTATCACCATTCGCGTCCGCGGCCGATCTTGTGAATCGGGTTTCTTCGGTACGATCCATACCGGAGAGTTGTACGGGGACTGCGAAGGGGTGATGATTCCATTATCGAGTTTTTTCTGGATCTGTGTATGGATTTCTTCACGGTGTATATCCCCGAAATCGATACTGCCGAGTGTTGATGGGTCGGTCGTCCACAGTTGGGATACGATGGGCGACCAGGCTTGTACACCCAAGGCCATCTCCGTGAAGTTTAAATTAAGTAGGGTTTTCTTCAACGATACTCAGAACGTGTAGACGCTCGAGTTCGTTCAACCCATCCAATCGCAGTGCCGTCGTCACTGCTGCAACGCGATCGTGCGGTGGATCGGCAGTGTCATCCGTCGAGTCATTATCACTGCAGCCTACGTCACAGAATTCGAACGGGAGTATCTCTTGGGTCGATACCGCAATGTCTATATCGTGATTTAAGGTGTTTATAGCGAGCACATGACATACGCCGTTCTTTTGACGGACCAACGCATCCCCACTGTAAAAGCCGTCCTCTGTCACAATCCGTGGCAGGTATCCTTATCTTACCCCGGGGTTGGTTACAGGGATAGCCAGTGGTCTACGCGTTCGTGCCCGAATGGTTAGTATTTTCTTCGAGGGAGAGTAATTATTTGACCGGGGGTGTTCAGTGTCGGAAGTTACGAAGTGATGCGGTCGTATAGGATCACTTGCCAATACGAGAGCGTTGTGGTGAAAAGATAGTTCTGCTTTTTCGCGACGGAAAAAGGGCTTACCGAGTAGGCCATTGCTTTCCGTCGCGAACTCGGAAAGCACGTGGAAAGTGTGGCTTACACCGTTAATTGTTATTTTAACGGTGCCCAAGGAGCACGACTTCTCATTCGAAGGGCCCGTAAATTCACGTAACTTCGCAGGGTCATAACTTATGTCCCCTCGAAGGGCGCCAATTTTAATAAAATTGAGGGCGGAACCCGTATCAAAGTAAAAATTTTCAACTTTATTCTTGAGTTCGGGCGCTGACAATTTTATTACAGGGGACTCTACATCGTCCTTCGTTTCCGACGGTGAGCTCGGTCGCTCATCGCCCGATCCGAGTCCTTCTTGAGGCTCTACTTCCGCTGGTCTCTGAACCTCACACCGGGATTTCCGGCTTGGGCGCTCGTTGCGCGTGGGCAGGTTTGGCTCGCTGCATCCCCGCGACGAGCCCCCTTGTGGTTTAAAGGCTCCGGGCTCGTCGCGCGCGGTGACTCGTCCGGACGCACGGGTGGTATGTCCCGTCCAGGGCCGGAGAGACGGCGCTTCATCCTGACCCACGGGCAACAGTCGCAGCCACTTATTCGTGCAGAACAATAGCGTTGGTTGCAGCCGTCGCTCGATTCCGGGCTAGGCGTGGCCCACTTATTCCAGGGGCAGCAAGCGCAGCCAGAACCGCGACCACAGCACCACCGCTTTTCGCAGGCCCTCCTCCCTTCCCGAGGGTTGGGACTGGGGGACCTCGCGGGTGGTGACTCCCACCTCCTAAGAATCCCGGCCGGCTTAGAACGTTCTGGGCTCCATTGCTGAGGGCGGGGAGGTGTCGATTCCCGACGGTTGCGGGGTGAGGGGGAGCGCGATTGCGATCTTTTCGGCTCGCCTTGTGCAATTAACGCGAGAGTATCGCGATTCAATGACCGGGACCCTTCGATTTTTTTTTGTTCGTGGGCATCGTATGATGACCCACAGTCCGAGATTCGCTCCGCGAGTTCAACCGCGTCTTTTAGAGTTTTAGTTGCCGCCACGACTAGCAACTCCGCTAGGCGTGTTGGCAGGGCCCGCTGAAAGGATCTGACTGCGGTCTTCGCGATGGGGTCAACGGATCCGTCGCAATATCGTAACCATAGCACTTTGGTACGGTTATACAGTTCCCGTACCGTTTCGCCCTGCTTTAAGCGCAGTCGCATGAAATCGGACATACAGTCGTCATAATTCCGCGAACGCGAAAGCCCTTCTTTTAGGACGGATGTTAGCTGCGGGATCGACGCGATAGTTTCCCCCTGGATACAGAGACGTGCCTCCCCTCGCAATTTGTTTGATACTCCGGCGAAAAATTCTGGTTCCCTCGCCGGCTCGATACACGCCGCTGCGTCCGCGATATTCTGAAGGAAGTCCCGCAACGATGCGGAATTTCCGTCAAAATCAGAGATACCCGCCAACCGAGTCGAGAGATTCATGCCGCTGATGACGGCAGACATATGTTCGATTGAGGTGGACATTATTTGGGACATGTCCCTTGGCAAGGTTGGGCTTGCCATGACCGGTCGCAAAGGAATTTCGACAGCCAATGGGGCGGTAATTTAAATTCAATAGAAATGAGGGAATATAAATTTAGTTACGGATTTTTTTATAAATTAAAAAATTTGGAAATGTAGAAATATATAATATTGAAAGAAATTCTAGAATTAATCCGAACACGGAGGGAACACTGTAATTCGGAAACCTTACAATTAAACGAACAAGCGGGGATTCTGGCACCAATCCTATCAGAGAACCATCAGTAGCAGTATCCCACCGCTGCCACCATTTTGTTATGTACCGAACGGTACCCCGGGTTTCCCGAGTGAAATATTATTTTGTGGGCTGCTCTGCTCGTCCCATACGGGCCCGAGTTCTCTAGGAGGATAAAGGGAAGGATTCCAGAATACCTTAATGCTTCCGATTATAACGTGGTTCATTATTTATTAATAGTAGCCGACTTACAATTTGTTGATCCCTGAACGAGTAAACACACACACACTACACACATACACACTCACTAATTTTAACAATAAAGAACTGGTAGATTCGATACACAGTGATTGAATGGCGCGGCTTGAGTTATGTTTGCAATTTGATAGAATGAAATTAGACTTAATAATAAATGCGTCTCTATCGCGTCGGTGTCGACTACGTACATGTCTCACAATCCTGTGCAACCACCTTTTGCACCGGGTTCACTGGGGAATACTATCCACCTCCCAATGCAAGGGAATTATGGTTGCCGCGGAATGCTTTGTGCGCGAGTAGGAATCCGTGCCCAGGAAACAACCAAGGGATGCGGTACTCGCCAGACCGTTTTTACGACCGAAGGCTGACGGACGCGAACCCGTGAAGACGCGGGAGTTAGGGATCGCGACTTGCTTTCGACCGGAGTTGTACCCCAACACCAGGTTACTTCCGTGGCTAGATGGGAACTACAAATATTCACCGCTACCGGACCGATGTTAGCTCGGTAGCTATCACTCCGGTGGGGGTTTTTGACAACGTCCACGGAAAGTTGCTCGCTCCCGAAGTGGTCGCTCTGGTGGGGGTTTTTGACAACGTCCACGGAAAGTCGCTCGCTCCCGAAGTCCCACGGTCGAACTCCGCGGATCAGGCGATGCTGCCTCCACACCCAACACCGCACAGAGACACGAGGCGACGAAGTCGTCGGTAAAATAATGAAAGTTAAACCCGTTAATAAAAACCCAATTATTGATATTACTAAACAAAACATTAAAAGTTTACGGAGACGTGACAGGACAAGGAGAAATAATACTTTTTTTCAATAAACAAATCGTTAAAAATAATATTTATTAAAACAATTTATCCGAAATTTTAGGTTTGAGCAAAGGCGGATAAGTTAATAATATATATGTACAACATATACGAATATATGTACAACATTTCAAGTTGATTGGTTCATTTCTTTTTGAGTTACATTCCACGGCGCGGAAAAAAACACGTTTCAAGAAAAATTCGATTGAAGTTTTCGTTCTTGAAAAGTAGAGTTTAGAGTGATTTATGACCCAAGCTTAATCTGCGATGCCAGGGCCATGAAGCAAGCCTTCTTATAGGAAATCACTAATCTGGACTGCATTTTTCTCTTTTTGTGTGAACTATTTGTGTGAAAACAAAAAACGACGGTTACACAGGCCGAATTTTTCTTTATTAATCAAAATTAATCAGGATTAATCAAAAAGTAAACTAGCAAACTTGTTTAGCTAAGAAATTAAAAGGTAGAGGCCGCAAAAGGCGCGCGCTCGTTTACCTACTCTCGGTACTTTTGGAGGGCATCACTTCGGTGACTTCCTAGGGACCTTTAGGACTTTCTGTTGGGCTTCAAACTTTGGAAACATATTCTTCACGAACTAAATGAATTTTTAAAAGAATTAAAAAAATTATATCTGGAGGAGCTTCCCCCCTTAATGAACCCTGTTGCAAACGCTCCCTTCTATAAGCGCGTTTTCACATTCAATATAATTTTTAATTCACCAGTTCTGTGAAATACCGCGAGATAGGTGTGAGGAAAGCACAGCATTCACAACCAATTTACTTGTAGACTTTCACTTTGTTTCTTGATTTTTATTAAAAAATGCGCGTACGTGGATCACACGGCGGAGCGCTAAATTGAGTCGCAATAACGAAAATGATAGTTTCGAGCGACCATGCCGAGCGGCGTATAATCGATAAGACCGAGCGGTTAGGCGATTACGATAGAGTTCCTTCTCGTACTTATTTCAAGAGAAGACTAATTGTTCACGCGACAATTGCGTGGATTTTCGGAGATTTTCGGAACGGTGGGGGGTAGGGAGCGTCTCCTGGGCTGGTACGATATTTCTAGGAATTTGACAAGGTATCCGTGGTTGGCCGCTCTATATTAAATTTAATAATTAGTATTGGAGTAAATTCACAACAATCCCGGTTTATTATCGCTGAATTATAGAAATAATCACATTATCAGACGACTTAAACACTTATTTAAATATGGAAGTTTTCACTAATACTGCTTTCATTTAAAAAATTCCCAGCTTGCACTAAAAATAGTTTAGACGAATTATTATTCTAACTTATTGATAGATTTAAAAAAATTATACTCAACTCAAAATAATAGCCTTCTACTTATGAATTTTTCGTGTAAAATGCCATATCACTGGGCAAAAGATAGACCAAAAGTATGCTCTGTTTTCATTATTTATTATATATTAATCAAATTAAACGATCATTTCGAAAGTCTATTTCTAATTCGGACTCCGAAATTTTGTAATAAATTAAGTATCAATGAAAACTTCGACGTTTATACACATTTTTTAGATCGCCTGAAAATGTTATTATTTAAAAATGTGGACAGAAATTATTCAGAATGCGGCATATATGTCGTAAAAGTTAAGGTATAACTATCGCTTAGGTATAACTATCGTTAAGTTAAGGTATGTTAACTATTGCTCGAAAAGAAAATATAAAAACAAATGTAAACTCAATCTTTTTTTACAATTATTTCGTCAAACTTTCACATTGTACTCATCGCTAAGTGCAAATTCAATGTGGTTGAATGAATAAACACTACGCGATCGTGCAAGAGTCAATATGCGGTAATACATTTGGTGATAATGGAGTTAATTTAAATTCCGATAGATCGACATTTTTATTTATTTGCCATGTGACGGGCATCATGAGGACTATTTCTATTGAAACTGTTGTAACGATTTGCATTTATATGCATTTCGATGAGACAACGCATGTATGTTGCGTTGCCTATTAAAAAATAACTATAATGAAAAATCTTGTTGATTTTTATTTCATTTTTATAAACTTGAATAATAATAAAATGTGAATAATTGCAACCACGTTCCATAGAAACGTTAAATACATTAATTTTATTAATTAATAATTTCATTAGTACATTAATTATCATTCTCTTGATCACATGTTTCGTCAGAACAGACACGTGCTCGGTAGGTTCAAACACAATGAAAACAGGAGATAGAACTCCGTCAATTGGGTTAGGTAGGAGTATAAAGTTTTGTGCAGGAGGTAGGTCTTACCAGCAGCAAAGGAGGAGCAGAAAAGTTGATTTGGGTGACATTTTAAGGCACATAGTACGACTTCTAGCATTAAGTAGCCTCAAGTGAGACATAAGTCGAGTTAAAGGCCTTCAAAGTAGGCTGAAATGGAGTAAAAGGCGTTTCAAATGAGCTGGAAATTTTGACTCGGGTGGAATGATCCCAACGCGTTGGTAGATCGTTTGCGATTGTTGAAAGCTTCACGACTAGCTGGTAACAATGATCACGGCAATGAGATAATGGGGATTACGGAGGAACATCGCGAAGTTGGTCTTATTATAAATTAACCTATGCATCGGTGATAATAATCATACCGTTACCACTTTTGATACCGAAGTGTGGATCAATAAATTTAGATCGTCGCGTCGCGTCGGTCCGACCGCATGGTAATTCATACTATCAGTCAACTGAACTTCCATAGTGGCTACAATGCTAGATCACGTAAAATACGAAGTTCAGCATTACCAGAAGCTGATAACAATGTTGCTAATAAAACGTTACGTGGAAATGAGTATTAAGCTGTTAAGAGGATGACTGGAAGAATTTAAGAATAAACTTATTGCATTAGAGGATGCGTTATGAATAACTATGAACGAAATGTACAAGGTGGTTCAGTCTACAACCAAAACTGTATGAGTTTTGGTTGCAGCCATGACACAACACAGTAACATTTATTTTATAATCACAAAATATGATCCGAGAAAAGAAAACTCTTGGAAGCAAATTGTACAGGAATGAGATGCTCGAGTGAAAAAAGATTTGCCGCGAAGATGTGTCCTCATAAGTGGGTATAACGACCTGTGGCAGGTTGATGTATTAAAACTGTCGTATATTCATGATTCAAGAAAGACTACAATTACATACGCAGTGTCATTGAGGTGCTCAGCAATATTGCATCGGCCATACCACTGAAAAGGAAAAGCGGCGATAAAATGTGTACAACAATCGTTAAAATATCAGGAGTACAACTTTGCAGTGACCGTTTTACTTAGAGAGCCACTGCGGCCGAAGTAGCGGCCCTAGCTCAATAAAAAAGTGGTATTTTAAACTAGAGGCTCTGCCAATGTAAACAATTTAAAAAAGCTAACAGATACGTGTATGCATTATAAAGTTATAGGCACTCAAACATGGCAACCTACGAACCGAATTCTCAGCATTTGCGGGAGGTTATGATTTACTTCTTCAACATCAAGAAATCTGCGGCTGAGGCCCACCGTTTGCTTGTAGATGCTTACGGGGAGGATTCTATTAGTGAGAAAACGTGTCGGCGGTGGTTTCAACGCTTCAAAAGTGGAGATTTTGAGGTTGAGAACAAGCATGGTGGCGGAAGGCAGAAAGTTTTTGAAGACGCAGAATTGGAGACCTTGCTGGACCAGGATTCGTGCCAAACTCATGAGGAACTCGCCGAGACGTTAGGAGTAACCCAGCAAGCAGTTTCAAAACGTCTCCGGGATATGGGTATGATCCAAAAGCAAGGAAACTGGGTCCCGCATGAGTTGAAGCCGACAGACATGGAGCGCCGATTTTTCACCTGTGAACAACTGCTCCAAAGACAACAAAGGAAGGGATTTTTGCACCGGATTGTGACTGGAGATGAAAAGTGGGTTCACTACGATAATCCTAAACGCCGAAAATCATGGGGACTGCCTGGTCATATTCCGTCATCGACGCCCAAACCGAATATTCACGGATCCAAAGTGATTCTGTGTATCTGGTGGGACCAGCTGGGCGTTGTTTACTATGAGCTGCTCAAACCATCCGAAACCATCACAGGGGAACTCTACCGACGTCAGTTGATGCGCTTGAGTAAGGCACTCAAAGAGAAACGGCCACAATTCAACGAAAGACATGACAAGGTGATACTGCAGCATTACAATGCCCGACCCCATGTTGCAAATGTCGTGAAAAAGTACTTGGAAACGCTGAAATGGGAGGTTTTATCCCACCCGCCGTACTCTCCAGACATTGCCCCTTCCGACTATCACTTGTTCCGGTCAATGGCACACGATTTGGCTGACCAGCACTTCGGTACTTACGAAGAAGTCAAAAATTGGGTCGATTCCTGGATTGCCTCCAAGGACCAAGACTTTTATCGACGCGGGATTCGAATGCTACCTGAAAGATGGGCCGAGGTCGTAGCTAGCGACGGACAGTACTTTGATTAAAAAATATGTAGCCACTTTTTTATAATAAAGCCTTAAACTTTTGAAAAAAACGGTCACTGCAAAGTTGTACGATCATAATGAATATTAGAAGAATTTGCAAACCGACAAAGAAAGTAATCTTTCTAACGCAAACATACAACGATTTTTAAAGGAATACAACATCAATCATCACATAATCAAAAACAAAATCTGGATAATGTGCACGCTCAATAGTAATTATAAGTGGATCGATGTGTTACCTCAACTCACTACATAGTACAATGCTCGATAACGTCGTCCGATTAGCATGAGACTCATCGATATTACGCCTGCGATCGCAGAGAATCTCTTGAACGCCGTATACAGCATGAAAATTGCTGCTCCTGCAAGATTCGGCGATTTCGTACGGGTGAGCTTGTGTGGTTTCGTTATATGGTTCACAAGACCATATTTGTAACAGATTCCATATCAAGTTGGACCAGCGAAGTGCTTAAGATCGTCAAAGTGCAAAAAACTTATCCCGTGACGTACCTATCCGAAGACTCAAATGGAAATCCGATAGCAGAAGGGTACTACGAATACAAGCTTCAAAGTGTCGACACATCTCAGTACATAGCTCATGGAAAAGATAATACGCAAAAAAGGCACACACAAATAATATGTTGTGAACACTTTAATAAAGTATATTCAGTTGGCATAAATATATGATCTTATTCATCAATCGATTTACAGTGCTTTATACATAAAATAAATAAGTTGGTTATTTAAAAAGTTAACACATGCTATAAACGTCTGCGAAAACAAAATAAATTCAGTTTTGATATCATTATCTTTACATACTCAATTATATAAAATCTACATACCTATCGCAGATATATTTCTTTCCAGTGTGTTGATTCAGTTTTAAGCTGAAGAGCTTCGAGAAATTCTTGATCCACACGAAGGGCCCAACAATGTTTTGCTACGTTGAACATTTTGGATGTTCAACGTAGAGCGAATTGGCGTGCTTTGCTCTTCTCATGCGAATTGGAAGGGTACAGTTTTTTTCAACGGTATATACATGCCGGGGCTACATCTAGCTAGAGGCCCGAAAAAAATAGCCAAATTCCGTATTTTTTTCTGGAAAACAGATCGTGAAAAAGAAACGAATTAATATTGAAAACTAGGAAGTGTTCAACACCTCTGATTTACGCGAATGGCACGATGAAATTTTTCGCGACGTTGGGCACTCTCCCCATCTTAAACGGTCATTCGAAATCTTAAAACCGCGCGGCTTATTCAAGTTAACAATAGATACCAGTCGTTGACGAACGTCGATTGGTAAAGTCATTTTTGAAATAACGTGGCCACGAATTGAACGACGAGCATACAAAATCTATGAAAAAAGTCGTTATTTTTACGTAACTATTAAAAAATTAAGATCGATTTTTAAAAAAAGTGAGATCGTCAACGACCTTTAAATTATTCTCATCGTATCTCCTGTAAATTTGGAGATAATTCGTTATGTGGTTCACAAGATATCATGTCCACCGACTTTAAAAACAGTGCTTCGAGAAAAACCCGGTCAAAGTTTGAAGTATGGTGCTGCCACCGCCCGCCCGGCCGATTGTTACAAGTTATAGCTCATTCAATTTTATGAATATTTCAATAAAATTCTTAGGGAATATAGCTAAAAGGTGATACTATCGATTAGAAATATTTTTGGAAAATGCCATTTTTGTCCCACCTAGGAAGATGTAGCCCGTTAATAGAAATGCCGTGATGAATTTCATTTTTTTAAAGTTTGAATCAGCGTCTCTGATAACTCAATGTCCTAGAGATCCAGCATTGTCGAGCAGTGTGAGTACGAAGATTCATGGGCCACGGTGTGACATCCGGCTAGGATAAAGAGCAGTGACTACTGACCATGCGAAACATGCGTTATCTTTAGATACGGCCAGTGCGTCTTTTTATCATTAACGACCGCGATAACTTGATGCGGCATCCGGCACGCAACGGATTATAGTTATTTATATTTACACTCATATTGAGTATTTGCAACAGAGCCCATGAGCTATTGCGTTCCTGAAAGTCTTCAAGTGATACCAAAATAGACTCAACAAAATGTTGATCGTGCCATTCGCGTAAATCAGATGTGTTGAACACTTCCTAGTTTTCAATATTAATACTTTTATTCGGACATTTGTCACCCACCACAAATACACCGTTAAAAACGGTATTAACTTTCACACTTCCATGATTGTCGATAACAGTTTGTAGGTACGTGTGAGACCCCGATATTACTAGCGTCTTTAAGGAATCTATGAGGTTCGATGTGATTGTCATTTATCAATACAACAGTCATAGTTCGTGGATCGTATACGACCCACGAACCTTCGAAATTCGAGCTACCAACTTATAATTATTTTCGATCGATAATCGTGATCGTTTAATTCAACTGTGTTCTTTGAACGACCCGATGTGCTCGTCATAACGTTGTACCCATAAAATATACTCTTCTAGCGTACTGATTTAAGCGATGTGCGCACAAAGATTTGTTGACGTGAAAACGTTGTTCGAGTACTGTTCCCGCCAGAGTTAGAGATGTGTCAAATTCGTGTCGTTTTAATTTTTGTTATAAGTTATGTTTTGTGAGCCGTGTGGCGCTGGGGCATGTACGCCCGAAGAATAGATCATGGACCGCTTCTCTACACGCGAGCCCTGCGTGCCTACGGGCTTACGCACTCAAGTGGGGCCGGGACGAAATGGAGTCTCGACTCGCGCTCGGACTGAACAAAGAAGCAGCCGTCGCCCGGCAACGGAATGAAGCAGACGAGTAATTTTTATACGTACGTGTAGAACTTGCCAAGCTTTGTGAAGTGACTCGAGCACAAAACCAAAAGTCTATAGTTAAAAAGTTACAAGCCACAGAAGATTAATAATTGTCAAAAATGAACACAAACCGAGCAATCGAGCTCAAATACAAAAGTAAGATGCGTCAGCGTCAGCGGGAAATTGCTCGACCGAATAGACCAGAATTCAAGGAATCGAACAAGACTAAGGTATCGTCTGCGGATCGAATAAGAAAGAATACCTGCGTAAACATTTGCACTTGGAACTCAATATCGATCGGCCTGCACAAAACCACGCTTCAAGGCAGTTGCATTTATTTCACCTTCTCTAGATATACGCACCTAAATTGTGAGCCTCCTGGGTCATACTTCTTATATCATTACCCACTATGTGACAAGTTCATTTTGTGAATCTCATGATTCAACTCGTGTAATTCATTCATTCTGTTATCATTGTTACAAATGTATGGTATTTGAAGAGTTTTTCATTTTCTTTGACACTTCCACTCGTTCTACTCGCATCCAAAAGACGCTCTTGCGCGAAAACTCTACGGCATTATCTCTAATACTATCCACCCCGATTTCTTTCAATGTTATCCGCCATAGTCTTCCCCGCCACTTAACTGCGCGGGGCACTTCGCTATCGCGGAAATTCAAACGTAGGCTTAAAGAGTGCACCTCTCAGCCACGGTTCATATTCCATTTCCATACCAAGTGCATCTGTGGTGCCGTGTGCATTTTGAGCTTACACATTTCCGCAGACTTTGCCATTTTTTCTGTCATCAACTTCTTCGACGGTATTCATGAAGCGCTCTCAACGTTATTTGCATAATTTTATTTGCAAATTTCTCATGCAAGTTGTCCTCCTTTCAAAATCGTTAGAACTTATTCAAAATCTTCAGCATAAAATATTAAATTATACGCTAAACGTAAAAGCACTCCATTTTTCATATCACCACACAGTGGAGATGATTTCAACACATGTAGTAGAGATAGATTGTTGTTTTGTTTGTTGAAAAATATGCCATCAGCAATAATCCCCACCACTTTATAATTCATCACGATGGCACATTGGATGTAATATCAAAATAATTAAGTGTCTCCTAGGTTGTTTTTGTGAAAGGTTCAAACACGCAAAACGAATCCTTACGTTTCGAATTACAGTGATGCTTCAACAAGCAAAAAGACGAAACATGAGAAGTGTCGATTAAACCATTCTTTATATCATACGTATTTGAAAATGATTGTACGGTATCAAGAATGTGTTCATATTGTATTTTACCATGTCGTTCGATTCGCATCATGGGCAGAACACATGCTTTCATTCCAAAATGTTATAAATATTCGAACATTGGCATAAAAGTTGGGACTCTATACTGTGCGGAATTAACGGTTGGCGATAACCAAGGCAATGAGATAATATTTCAACGTGAAAATTGTTCACAGAAAATCGTAGCCGAATTAGAAGGTTTTCGAAACGCGGCGTGTCCCATTGCGGATTATCGGATAAAAATCGAAATAGCTAAATTGTGGAATTCAAATATCGGGAAACTTCGATTTAATTATGTTAATTTAATGTACGTGACACCCTCAACTGAATTATAATTATTCGATTTTGAAAACCACACGTATTTGTGGCTTTGTATATATCAATATATACAATATATATAGACATAATATAGAGACAAATACATATGTTGTCAACAAAAAACGCATCGATTTGAAATTGTTTTACAACATGATAACATCACTAATGAAAATAATACTACAAAAGCGATACGTGAATGTAACGGGTTCAACGGTGAATTTCTCATTAATTGGGAATGGCTGACATGTGCTGTAAATGCTATCCCTCAGGCTTGCAATCAATAAAAACATATGGTCTTCAATTACGCTTTTATCCCCTCTTGGTTTATAAATATAAATTGAATTTTTTTTTCCGTGGGTTGATTCGTAACTACAAACTGTCCCGTATGAGGACATTCAATAGTTTGGTTGTCACTTATCAGGTTATTTTGCCCATTATAGATAGAATGTCCAATGACATTCTACCTAGCGTTTGTTAGCGATTTTTAGTTCGTGAGGTCGAGCGGCTTGACGCGTTTGAGTCTTTTTATTTCGCCACGATGATCTAGTAGTCCACAAGCTAGTGTGTTGGGATGGTTCTGGAGCCTCTCCACGTACCGTTTGCTAAATGCTTGGATGTCTTTATTTAATAAATGCCACTCGTAGATCGTTGTGCATCGTTTTATTTTTGACATACCAAGGGGCATTAGCAATTGTTCATAGAGCTTTAGATTGGAATCTCTGGAGTATATCGACATTGGATTTGCTGGCCGTTCCCCAAAGTTGGATACCATAACTCCACACTGGTTTGAGTACCACTTTGCATAAGAGTATTTTGTTTTCCATGGATAATCGAGATTTTTTTCCAAACAGCCAATATAGTCTTTTTAGTTTTAAATCAAGCTCTTCTCTTTTCGTTTTTATATGATGGTTCCAGGTTAGACGTCTATCTAGGTACATCCCTAGATATTTGACTGCATTCGCTGTAAGTAAGGGTTGGTTATTGAAAACAACTGTTGAGCATTCTTCTTTACGCAGCGCGAATGTGATGTGTACTGATTTGCTTTCGCTCGCTTTTGTGCTCCATTTTTTCAACCACTCTTCGACTTGTGTCAGAACTCCTTGGAGTAGATGAGATGCCGAGGTAGCGTTTTCGTGCTTGGCCATTATTGCTGTGTCGTCTGCAGATGCCGCGATTGTAACGTTGTCTACCGATGGTAAGTCTTCAGTAAATAGCGTGTACAAAACTGGGCCAAGAAAACTTCCCTGTGGTACTCCGGATTTTATGGGATAAAGAACTGAAAGCTCTTGCCCGTATCGGACTTGAAATGTTATATTGTTTAGGTATGATTTGATGATGAGGTAGATTTGGGATGCTCCTTGATTTATTATGTAAAGTAGGCCATCATACCATACTTTATCGAAGGCCTGTTGTATGTCTAAGAACACAGCTGAACAGTATTTTTTTCTTCAAATGAGTTAAAAACCACGTTGCATACACTATTAACTTGTTCGATCGTGGATTGTGATTTTCTGAACCCAAATTGGTGTTCAGGTATTAGATTTTCTGCAGATATGAGTGGGTTCATTCGTAACAGCAATATTTTTTCAAACAGTTTCGATTTTATCGAAAGTAAGCTGATCCGTCTGTATGTGACTTCAGTTGGTGGCTTGCCAGGCTTGGAAACCATCATAATTTGGGCCATTGGCTTGGTATGTGTGATGTACGTGTTGTTAAATAGAACTGCTAAAAAGACTATTGCTTTTTTGGTAGCTCTAACAGGATTGTCCCCGTGATGAGGTCATATCACGGAGATTTTTTCGGGTGTGTATGATATTTTATGACCTTCAGGACTTCAGCTGGAGTAAAGTGTTGGATTGGTAGAGCCATTGGCTGAGGCCAGTCTAGGAATTCCTGTATCGTGTTGTCGTTTTGGCATGGTGTTACCGGTAATGGTGTACAAACATCCGTCAAATGTGCCGCAAAAGAAACCGCTTTTTCTTTTTCACTTCTGGCCCATTGGCGTCTGGCATTTCTGATGGTCGGAATTTGTATTTGGGGTCGTTTCATGTTTTTTGTTATTTTCCAAATGGAGTAGTCAGTCACTTGGGTTGCCGTTAGGGTTTGTAGATGTTTGTAAGCTGTCATTGTTGTATACAAATATGAGCTTCTTGAGTCCTATGTTGGCATTATTGTATCTATTCTTGTCTACGGGATTTCTGCTCAGTTGCCATTTTCTCCTGAGCGTTCCCTTTTCTCGGATTTTATTTTTTATTTCCTGTGGATAATTAGAATTTTTATGACGCTGAAGCTGGAAGACAGACCTAGCAGACACGCGCCGCCCGAACCCAATACATTTTTAGCGTGGCTGTACGCGCTCGGGTCGTAGCGTAGCAAGGCAGCATAGGGCCTACCCCCACCACTTACCCGCTCGTAAATGAGCCGAAGATATCTGACTGGCGAAAATAATGTTTTTTTGTTGCTTAACAACAACCGTCACCGGGATGAATCATAAGTCAATCGTTTCGTCTATTCATATAGAGTAAGCATGTAAATCGTTAAGTCGCTATTGTCATGCGTGTTGATGGCAGACGACTTTAAACAAAAATTTTGTTCGAGTACGGAGACCCGAATGGCGGATAACTTTTTTTGTTCTTAATTAACAAATGCCGTCACCGGGATGAAACATAGGGGGGGGGGGGTCGATTCGGCTAAGTATATAGAATAAGTACGTATATATGACAAGTCGCTACTGTCATGCGGGTTGGCAGCAGACGGCCTTTTGTGAAATTTTTCGTGCGAGTATGGAGGCGCGATTCGCGAATAGCAATTTTTTAATTAATTTTAAAAAGTCGTCACCGGGATAAATCATAGGTCAATCGATTCGTCTTATTATAAACAATAAGCAGCTGAATTGAAAAAGTTGCTGCTGTCATGCAGGTTGGCAGCAGACGACCTTTTGTGAATTTAGTCGTACGGCAAGCATGACTCTTTTCGCGGAGGACTATTTATTTTTGTTAATCAACAAATGCCGTCACCGGGATGAAACATAGGGGGATCGATTCGGCCAATTATATAGAACAAGCACGTATATAGAAAAAAATCGCTACTGTCATGCCCGTTGGCAGCAGACGACCCTTTTTGAGATTTTTCGTGCGAGTAAGGAGGCGCGATTCGCGAATAACAATTTTTTAATTAACTTAAAAAAGTCGTCACCGGGATAAATCATAGGTCAATTGATTCGTCTTATTATAAACAATAAGCAGCTGAATTGAAAAAGTAGCTGCTGTCAGGCAGGTTGACAGCAGACGACCTTTTGTGAATTTAGTCGTGCAGCCAGCACGGCCCGATTCGCGGAGAACTATTTATTTTTGTTAATTAATAAATGCCGTCACCGGGATGAAACATAGGGGGATCGATTGGGCCAATTATATAGAATAAGCACGTAAATCGAAAAAGACGCTACTGTCATGCGTGTTGGCAGCAGACGACCTTTTTTGAGATTTTTCGTGCGAGGGAGGCGGCGCGATTCGGGAATAACATTTTTTTAAATAATGAAAAAAAGTCCTCACCGGGATAAATCGTAAGTCGATCGATCCGTCTCATTAAAAACAATAAGCAGCTAAATCGAAAAAGTTGCTGCTGTCATGGAGGTTGGCAGCAGACGGTTTTTTGTAAGTTTAATCGTACGAGCAGTGCGTCCCGTTTGACGGATAACTTTTTTTTTTAATTAACGATAGCCGTCACCGGGACAGAACGTAGAGGGATCGATTCGGCTAATTATATAAAATACGTACGCGAATATATAACGCCGCTATTGTCATGCGTGTTGGCAGGAGACGACCTTTTATGAGATTTCGCATGCAAGTAGAGAGGGTTCCTTTGCGAATAACAATTTGTTAATTAATTAAGAGAAGTCTTCAACACCATAAATCGTAGATCGATGGATTTGTCTATTCGTAAAGAATAACCCTGTAAATAGTGCAAGTCACTAATGACATGCGTAATGGCAGCGGACGACCTTTTATGAAATATTTCGTGCGAGTAGAGTGGCCCGTTATGCGGATAGATTTTGTTTGTTAATTAAGTTATGTTCATTTTCTTATCATGCGTCTGCACCATTGGGGCCAGGGTTAAAGCTCTTTATTATTTTATTTTATGAGTGAAGATCCATTAAAAGAACCTAATCTCAAACGCTCATTTTCTTCAAGGGGAAATATTGCAAGTGCATTACATCATTGAGAATTTGAGCTTCGCCCAATTATTGATTTAATTTAAATTAACACCAATTTACTTGATTTAAGAAGAAGTACGGTTCGCTACGGTACTCACTTAGCAGCGCCGAATGTAATCCATTGATACAACAGTATTGACAGTAGCTCACTAATGCATTTCACTTTATCACAATATAAAACGTTCAACAAAACTCATAATATTGCGAAAAGTTTTTGTGTTGTTAATAAAAATACGAAAAGAAATGGCATGGTTTCAACGAAGCATTCGAACATCGTAGACAAGGCTATTTTATATAATAACGCGCAGCAAGTCGCATCTATGACTAGTGCGACTATTTCTTTACCATTAACAGACACCCTTCGCGCCCTTATTTCGCTACCCCCACCATTGCAAATGAATATTGTCTGCATTATTTTCCGGCTATGGGTGTAGACAGATAAGCAGTATATACGCACGTAAAAAAACGTAACGGAGCAGACATTCCCGGTTTTCACGTTTTTGAACCTGGGACATGGGCCATACGTCCTTTACATTTATGGCCCACCGACCATAAATGTATTAATGATTAACCCTTACAGTGGAACACTGAAGGGTGAAAAAAAATGTAGATTGGCTTATCATAAGCCAATCTAGTTTTTTTTTTCTCAAATTCAGAAAACTTAAGGGGCCGACAGCTGTTTGTCTATCTATTTGACGTCCCTTGGCAAAGTTTCGACGGGATCTGAAGAGCCGTTTCAGAGATTTTTGGGAATCTATAATTGTTCTACCATAGCCCACCGCGATGAGATGTCATTCCCTCTTAATGGATTACTTACAACGTTGATGAGTAATATTGCATTGTACAATTTTGTATTCGTAAAAAAAATTAATTGATCTTAATTTATCGCGAATCGGGTCGCGTTACCGGCACGATAAAATTCATAAAGGGCCGGTTGCTGCCAACACGCAATGCAACAGCGACCTCTTCTTAATACATGCTCATACTTTATGATACGCTGAACCGATCGCTCTATGTTTCATCCCGGGGACAACGTTCTGAATTACCTGAAAAATTGTTATTAGCGAATCGGTCCTTCTAACTTGCACGAAAAATCTCACAAAACCTCATCCGCTGCCAACACGCATGACAGTAGCGACTTTTGCTATTTATGTGCTTATTCTATATAATTAGCCAAATCAATCCACGTATGTTTCATTTCGGTGACGACTTTTGTTAATTAAGAACAAAAAAAGTTATCCGCCATTCGATCTCCGTACGTGAACAAATTTTTTGTTTAAAGCCGTCTGCCGTCAACACGCATGACAATTGCGACTTGACGATTTACATGCTTACTCTATATGAATAGACGAAACAATCGACTCATGATTTATTCCGGTGACGGTTGTTGTTAAGCAACAAAAAAACATCATTTCCGCCAGTCAGATATATTCGGCTCATTCACGAGCGGGTAAGTGGTGGGGGTAGGCCCTATGCTGCCTCGCTACGCTACGACCCGAGCGCATACAGCCACGCTAAAAATGTACTGGGTTCGGGCGGCGCGCGTTTGCTAGGTCTGTCTGCCAGCTTCAGCGTCATGGAGTTTTTGCGTTATTTTCAAGCTGAGGTGTTGCTCTCCACGCTGCTTCTCGTATCAGTCTCGTAAATTGTTCAGTAGCATCGTCTATTTCTGAACCGTTCTTAAGAGAAATGTTTAGATTTACATTTTCATCTATTGTTTTTCTGAAACTTGCCCAGTCAGTTTTTGCATTGTATAATTTGGGAGTGTTGAAGTGATGTATTACCCCTGTGCTTATTGTTATGATAACGGGTGTATAATCCGATGATAGTTCAAGGCTTGACTCAGTATTAATGTTGGTTCTTGCTACTCCCCTCGAGGCAAAGAAATCCAGAAAGTCCGAAATTTTGTTAGAATCAGTAGGCCAGTATGTGGGCTTTCTAGTGATAATTGAATTTAGATTTCTTGTTATTGTAGCTCTTAGCAGCTCTCTACCTCTAGTTGTGTTTAGCCTGGAGCCCCACTGTGTTTTTTGCGTTGTAATCTCCTCCGACAATAAATCGAGAGCCTAGTGTTTCAAAGTATTCGACAAAATCAGTTGATTTTATTAATTTCCTGGGTGGGCAATAGACTATTGACAATACTAAAGGCCTGTTCCATTCGTCGATCTCAATACTTGTTGCTTGTAGGTGTTCTTCTTCGTACTTGACCAACTCATGATGTTTCATATTTTTTCGGATGATAACAGCTGTACCTCCGTGAGCTGTACCATCTGGGTGTATTGTTTCATAGGAATTGAATCCTCTTATATTAAAGTAGTTTTTAGAAGTAAAGTGGGTTTCTGGGATAAGCATTGTACCTATTTTATTATTGTCTAGAAATGCAGGTAATTCATAACGGCGTTGCGCTAAGCCGTTGGCGTTCCAGAGAGCAATACGATAGAATGTATTCATTTCTCGATTAATTTAGTGATGAATGTCGTCATTAGTTTCATGAGGGAGCTCATTAATTCCGTTTGCTGTGATAGTATTGACTTGAGTTCGATGAAAGATTTAACGACTACTGTTGCTAGATTGGGATCTTTATTTTGCCGATTTTCGTGGGTATCTAGATTTTTTCGAGAAATGTTTGCGTAGCTTACGTCGTTTCTTCTGTGTTGTAAGCTGGTTTCTCCGTTTGTCCTTGATTCTCTTTCAGGTCTTCTTCTTCTATGCCAGTGTGGTATTTGGGCTGTGTTCTCCCTTTTTTCAGGATTTCCTGATAAACCATGCATCCTTTATAATTTGAAGGGTGAGCTCTGTTACAGAGAGCACGTTTAGCTGGTGTATATCTGCTTCTTCGATTGTCCCCAGTTTTGTATTCATCCCCGCATTTTACGCATCTGTGGATTCGTCGGCAGTAACTTTTTGTATGGCCATACCTATGGCATCTCATGCACTGCGGGATCCCGTTGTTTTTCCTGGGGGGCTCTATCTGGACTGTAGCGTTTAACGATAGGTCAACTTTATAAATTTCTTTGTTGTTGGAACACGGTTCAAGATCTGCAAAGACCATTGGGAGGGGTAATTTGGTTTTTATACTTTTGACATTCAGTACATTGCGCACTTCGAGTCCTAGTTCGTTTATCTCGACCTTTAGCCGTTCAACACTTGTTGACGGATGTAGGGATCGTATCACTGCCCGGTAGGCTCGCTCTTGCTTTAGTTGGTACGTGTGATTTGATGTATTTTCGTCATCTAGTAGATGGATAATTTTTCTGTGTGCCAGGGAGTTTTCTGCCATAATTTTCAATTGGTCGCCGTTGCTAATTGTTTTGTGGGTATAGTCGTTCACTGTTATCACGTTGTTGATTTTGTTTGTCAACACTTCTATATCCTGAATACCCGGTATAAATATAGGAGATGGTTAGGGTTCCTTGTTGCCATCGTCTACTGGTTGATCACTTAGTTCTCTGTTTATATCTTGACTGGCGGTTTGTAATACAGAGAATCTGTTTTGGTTCGTAGTTATAGGGGGTACCGTATCATTACTACTGGTCGAACGGGCGGAATTAGTCCTCGGACGTTTTCTAGGTTGCACTACTTGCCACTCTGGTGAATTGTTTGGCTTGTGTGTTGCCCGGATACTCCGGGCAATTCGAACACGAGGGATATCGGGGCTTGTTCTCACTAAGGCACTGGATGAAGTTTGTGCAAACGATGGTTATCTAGATGGACCTTGCATTTTTATATACTGCAGTGGAGCATCAGTATGCAGATCCTCCATGCTACGATTGTGGACGTCATCAGGATCATCGTCATCCATTTTTACTCACACTTGGGGATTGTTAGGCCTCCCCAACGTCAATTTTACTGAGACTCTAGACAGAGGCACGCACGAGCATAAACACGACTGTCTCCGTCGAGGGATTAAGCCGTACTATATGAATAGAAATGGTATAGAAATTGGGAATCGATTATTTTAGAAAAAGATGATTCTTTTTTTGAGCGCTGTTCAAGACACGTTCGTGAGAGGTTTGATAGAACGGTGAGTTTGCTTAGGTAAAATCCCAAAGTAATCCAACCGCTCATCACTTGACGACTGTAATTGAATGTATATTTCCCTCTCCTGTACATCTCATTTCATTGCTATATCGCAGATCGGCATATCTTTCTTCCACATACATAAAAGGAAATCGCGCGCTTCCTCTCCTACATACAGGTGATCCGATCGCACCATCTCGCATACATTCATGTTAACCGGATCACTACGTGTCTCTCTTCCAGCGACACGGGTCAACCATCTTCGCGATAGCTGCTAAATAATAAAATGAACGTATAAATAATATAAATTAAATACAAATGAATAAACAAGTAATCACTCAATTAATAATTAATCAATCGAAACCCCCTCATAGAATCCCGCCCCAATGGCCTCTCCACTCGTGGCGCACCCTCCGCCCAGACCCCTTCAAAGGACCTGGTTTACAACTCTCATAGTTATACTACTCCAGAACTTTACAATTACTTATAAAAGTGCAAAAATTGTGTCTTTTTCTGTCGCGTCCATCAGAAAAGTCGAGTTATAATATTTAATCCAGTAGACGAATTGATTTTTAAAAAGTCTTTCAAAATGAATTTCTCCAGAAGTTCGACAGTAAGACGGTTGTTGCTTGTAATGACAGATGAATACATGAAATGGAAAAAAATACGGATTGGGATATATATATATATATATATATATATATATATATATATATATATTTTACTTCAAAATATGATAAGCGCTTGAAGGCGGCATATAAATTTAGATGTTTAGAAGTGTTTCGAATTTCGCTTTGAAACTTTGGGAGAATATTCTACATGGATAGTTCTATCTTTCAACGAAAAGAAATCGATTTTCTGATCGTTGTAAATGTATACCCCGCCTTAATAGTGCGACTAGCACCGAGCCATGGTCGGAGGGATAATTGCATCTTAATGAACGTCGCATTACTGTTCCTCGGTTTTAACGAGTTACACGGTTCTTATTTGTAATCATAGTGCATCATATTAAATCACTATATCATCACTATATCCGTATGCATCGAGTAACATAGATATATGTATGTGTGTATATTCATACCACCTAAATATGCACGTGCTGCGCGAGTGATACAAAAAATACAACGAGGCGAATAGAGTGCAGTCCTATGAGTTGTGACGTTCGCATGCTGAGCTCCTGCTCTCCTTGTCTTTCTCCTTTACTCCCTCGCTTTTTCACGCTATTCGCTCACTGATTACGAGGTGAATAAACGTAGTACAAGAAAGATTGAAAGGCAGAGTAAGGCAAACAGAAAGACAAAGAAAGAAGGGGAAAAAGCAAGAATGATGCAGAACGATGCATACCACAGCGTGCCCGGGATGAGATCCTCGATGCAAAGCCACGAAGCCATGACGAGCGAAAAAAAATAGCCGACTTTTATTCGGGACACTTTCTCCAAAATACATTGTGGTATGAGTCCTTTATACGCACTGGTGCAATTTCGTTTTGTTCGGCCATGTTTTTTACGTATACTCTAGCCGCTGGAACAAGATATGCGTGTGTGTACTTTTACCCTTCTCTCATCTCACTCAGCCACTCTGTTTCTCGCTTTTTGCTTTGCCTACAATACTATCACGCACAGATAATCATGACGTTGCGCAAACTTAGTGTTATACGTATACGTATATATAAATACGTATATATATATATATATTGTGACTGTACCATCGAGGGAGCTGGGAAAAGGACCGAGAGAGTCACAAAACTTCCCTCTTCCTATCCCGACAATTTGTAAAGGGCGCCAGCCCAAAATGGGCTTGTCGGGGCGAGAAAAGGGAACGCAGTGTCCGGCCTCCGGCCAAACTGCAGCCTCGTGGATAAGGTAGAGGGGATGGGTCGGGTGTCAATCACGCGCGGCAAGAAAGACTAAAATTCAATATCGCCAGAGGATTTATTTTACATTCCGTCGACGATTCCCCTCCTTCGCAAAGAACACCGGGACTGTCACATCCGGAAGGGATGAGAGCATAATATTTTCTCTTCCCTCTTTGTTTCCTACGCCTATCACAATAGCACGGGATGAGGGTAAAAAGGGGTAGTGCGTGGGAAAGAATAGAATTAAGGAATTGACGCGATGTTTCGGTACTGAGGAATAATTCGACAGAATTGGTGTACGATTGATACTATGTTATTTATTATACGATTACTAGACGGGTTAAAGCGATCAGGCCCACGATGAATGATACAGAAAAGAAAAAGGTATGGTTAGCTTACATTGGTTGTATTTGACGCTCGGTCGCTCGCTCGCTCGCTTGCGTGGATGTTTGTTGTCGCTCGCGTTACAAGGGCCTTCGCCCTTGGCCTGGTGCGCTCGCTGGTACAATTGCTGGTAAGGCGCTCGCAGGATTTTACGCTGGTCGTGTGTATACTCGACGTGTTTACTACGACGGACACTACGCGTAGATAGACATATGAACGGCGCGCAAAGTCGATGAATTGAGATTGATATTCATGGACCGATGATAGAAATTATACAAGAGTAAAATAAAACTTTTGTGACTCTAAAAAGAAAACTCGAAAACGAAACTCGAAGACTGTTCGTATGAAAGTTAATTGGAGATATTCGTAGGCTTCTGAATTACGACTTGATAGAAGAACTCGAGTCGATGGTAGTTGACGGGAGACTGAGATTGAGACTCGATAGAAGAACTTGATGTGATGGTGGTTGACGGGAGACTGGGATTGAGACTCGAAAGAAGAACTTGATTTCATGGTGATTGACGGGAGACTGACTTCAAGAAGGAAGTCTTTCTCGATATGAAAATTAGGAGGGGTTCAATAGTGGGAGACGGAACCTCAGGGAGAGTGCGGTTTTGGTCAGCTAGTTCTGCAGGGATTGGACCATTGGTCGTGAAGAAGTCAGTTGATTAGCGTGATTGGTCGGGGAATAGTGTGCTGAACTTTACAGATTCGTTAGTCACGTGCGTAGCCTTATTCCAGAGCATCGGTTCTAGGTACTACGCGTATAAAGAGAAGGAGACCTTTGTCTCGTGTTTCTGCGAAAAAGCGCATGGGATATGGAGTTCGATATCAGAGACCTAAGCATTCACATGGTTTGTGTTATGTCAATTTATGGCTACGGGGACGTCTCATATCGAGAGAGACCGGATGTCTTATTATTTAGTCAGAGTTAGAAGTTCTTCGGAGCCGTCTAGTCTATGTTATATTTAAATAATCTAGAGTCGGGGCTTCTCTTGGTCAACATGCGTGGGGACGGCGGAGTTTTTGGAGTCGAGTTGATGGTTGGTTTTTCGTTCGACAACTCTTCTTGGAATATGCGCCTGAGATCGCGTTCTCTTGTTGACAGCCAATGGGATAGGAAAAGTCGAAGACTGTGGCGGTGTGGCTATCGTGTATATATCGCTGTACGTTGAATATGCGTGCGAAATGTACGCACGTTCCTTTTTACGCTGTTACGCGTCTTATTCTTTGATTTATACATGTATAATAAGCTTATAATGGCAAATGAGGATATTCGGAATAACCGAGAGAAGGCCCATTCGCTAGGATGTAACAGGACAAAAATCAGAAGACAAAAATATGCTATACGCGCGAAATCTCGCGAGACAAATACTTTCAAGCGCGCACACACACCAACTCCGACCGGGGCCTGCACACACACATAGTCTACGTCGAGCTCATCCTGGCATCTCCTCTCTCCCTCCTGCCGGCCATACTAATATTACAAAACCGGGCTACTCATAATCGGTTACCCGGCCGAGCGTTAAATAAAAGAGAGAATATCCCGGAGAAATGCCCCGGTCGCTACTTAAATGGGCATCAACACTCAGTAACCTCTCCCCCGCAACGAAACCGGGAAAATCCTTACACCGGGGAAAGGGGCACCCGGTAGATGCAATTGATACTGGCGGGAGCCCGCACGGGTTCGAACCCGGACCCCGATGGTAAAAGGGAGTCTGGTTCACGGTCAAGACGTCTCGGCTGGAGGGTAATCTCTCCCCCTTTCCCCTCGCTCAAGTCTCGTCGCAGGCCGAGGGATCACCGAGGACGACGCGGTATAATTCGCCTCACACACTCTCACTCACACTTTTTACTAACGAAACAAAGGTTTCGAGCCGAGGCTCGTCGCGAAACGAAATTGAGCCTCCCGCGCGCGACCACGACACGATTTTCCGACAATACGCGCTAGCTACGTCAGACGGGATATTACGATTACAGAAACGCGACAGAGGACGTGGGCACGAGAAAAATACCCGGGATCGAGGATCGACTACGTGGTCAGATACAGTGGAACCTCTCATAGCGTACACTCTCATAGTGTACGAGGGCGGAGCGTCGGAACGCAGTAGGTTGGTTGGAGGGGGATTGATCAGGGCCGTCGCACATACACTTCAGAATGGCGCTTAAGAGGGGTGACCGTAATTTTTTTAAAACGTGTTTTGGGAGATGTTTCATTTGCGCTTCAATGTTGTAAAATTTTTCATATTAACAAATATTTTATTTCGTCAATAAAATTTATTATAAAATGATAACATTTTATATGCACAACGCGTATTAAAAGCAACTATTTCGTTACAAATAATACTGTTTAAGCACATAAGTTTTCTTTTTCTTAATGTAAATAAAGCTTTGATGTAGCGGAGTTTTTTTACGGTTTCAAGAGTTTTCAAGGCTCATTTTTTTTATCGTTCTACAACGCGGCTCTAATCACAGCGCGAATTTTTCTTAGCTCATGCAAACTCTTAGGATTACAATTTTTCTCTGATTCCAACCACCTTGAAATGATTTTAACTGACGCAAGAGCATCTTTCGCTGTTGGCTTTTCCAATAGAGTTTCGTCGTCCTCATCTGCAGCATCTGAGACATCAGCTGTAGTACGATTCAGTTCTCGTTAGCAACCTGGAGTCTGGAATATAATTTCAAAAAACGTGCACGATATTAGAAAATGGTTATACCAATTATGTATACACACGTCGGGTGGATACAACTGTAAATTCAAAGAAAACGGCTCTATTTCATTAAACTTTGTCTCCAAATTCCCTAATTCGCAGAACGACCGAATTCGTGAAGATAATAAAAACTATGTAACAAACTTCGAGTGCTGTAAGAGCTACAATCTCCTCGTCGGATAAAATTTGCCAGCCCGGGTCATTTCGATCATTATTCAGCCATGCCACGGTATCATCTTCGTCGCATCCACCACAACCGGGTATACAATGAAGTATTCGCAACGTTTCCGAAACATTCATATCGTCCTCAGTAGGCTCTGAGACTTGCGCGTTCGAAGTGCCTATATTCAACGGCTTCCATGCTTTTCGGATATTTTCTACTGTCACGGTATCCCATGCATCTGATACCATGTAACAACAATCTTTCAAAATAAAGCTTTTCAGTAACTGCGTTACGCTTTCTTCACTATCTCCAAGAAGAAGTTCGCTGAGAACGTTTTTCTTGTACATTCGTTTTAATTTTTCAATCACCCCTTGATCCATTGGCTGCATTATCGCTGTGACATTTGGGGGAAAGAAATCAACGACGAAATCAGGATAAGCAGCAATGCATGTGTGATAGCTTGTACAAAGGCGCGTTGTCAACCAGCAAAACGACTTTTCCGCTCCTGCCTGTACGTCGCTGCTCCTCTTGAACTTCCGGTACAAAGCACTCGGTAAACCATTCTTCAAACAACTCCCGATCCATCCAACTACTTTTTTGATTTTTGTAAATTACGGGTAAAGTAGTCACATGTTTGAAGCAGCGGGGGTTCTTGGATTTCCTTATGACTAGGATTTTCAATTTATGGGTTTCCGTTGCATTAGCGCAGAGCATGATAGTGATGCGATCCTTCATCACTTTCCGACCTCGTGCAGTCTGCTCAGACTGACATGCAAGTATTTTGTTGGGCAGTAACTTCCACTGCAAGCCACTCTCATCGGCATTATAAATATTTTCGGGATCGTATCCTTTTTCTTCCATTTCCGCAGTAAAACGACGAAGAAATTGTTGGCCAGCTTCGACATCACTTGAGAGGCTTTCTCCTTGAATACTTAATTGACGAATCCCATGTCGCTCTTCAAATCTGTAATGCAAAATATCAAAGTTGAATTTTTCACGGTTTTCTTGAATCTCATCAGCACAAAAATAATCATAATTCAAAGCCGAAATAGATCAGATACAATACATACAATAGTTTTTTTTATTGTTATTCAATCTAAGCAACCTATATTGATCAAAGAGAAGCTATAAGATATCATTCAAGTAACATTATTTCTAGTAGAAAGTTAAACGCAGACTGTTTTTTATAAACCAGGCTTCAAGTTTGTTTTAATTTTTTTTTCATGCATACAATACACATAAGATTTGTCAGAGAGATAATGAAATAACTATTTCAAACTATCTTGTAAGGAATTTCATTATTCAAAGCTTTCGCTATGTTTTGGACAAAGAAATAGAAAATTTTCATTGACAAATCTCTTATCGCTAGAGTTAAACATAACATTTAGCTACTGCGTCTCTAGTGTTTTCACAGCGAAACTACAGATCTTGAATTTTCAGATCAGCGAATAATTTCTGCAGTCTTCATTTCACTATACGTATGGCATCAAATGAAGCTTTAGAGTATAACATATCGATAAGAAAATTTGTCAATAATTGCGAGTTAATTGAAATTGCACAAAAATTATCTGCATCCATGGGACTTCACAGCTATTAAAATAATTCTTACCTCCACAGCCAACCGTTGCTGGCTTGAAAATTCTCAGGACCTTTAACCATGCGATTGATTTGAATCGCTTTCATTCGCAGGATTGGGCCTGACACCGGCTCTCTTAGTAAACGTTTCTGATGAAACCATTTGAATAATGCAGCATCGAGAGGCTGGTTTTCCATGTTGTTCATTCGTTTCTTCTTGAGTGAACCTTCCTTATCAGTTATTATTGAGCCATATTCCTCCAGTTCTTTTCTTTTGCCTTTAAGTCAGGATTGTACTTTGAAACTTTGAAAAAATTTTTTTTTTTTTACATTTTTCGAAAGTAAATATGTTCAAGAATGTTCGCTCAAAATTTTATAAAGTTCCAAGCAGTCTAACTATCCTTTTTCGCCTTTCGAACGCACCTACCTGAGCACCTACCTATCACTCACCAACACTTTAAACGCGTTTTTCTCGAAACGACATTTTCAAGTACCGTGGTCGTGATAACTCAAAAAGTACTGAACCGATCCTTATGAAATTTGGAACACATATTCTATATGTGTGTACCAACCGACCTAACTACAATCAACTTAAAATTTTGATTAGAACTATTTTTTTATTGGAAAAAATGACCCAAAAAACGCATTTTTTTCGTATTTTAGCCGCCATTTTGTTAATTTTGCACGTATATAAAATATTCTAGTTAGGTCGGTTCCTGAAGACATACTGAACATGAAACTATTTGATTTTTTTGTTTCAGACCATCCGTCGGGAAGATTTCACGACCACGGCAACGGTACCTGCTTTTCGAGGCGTTGGCTTTAAACATATTTTACGTGTACAAAAAATGAATAAAATACATTTAACATTTTTTTTATGTACTTAAAGAGTGTATTTATTGAACAGTTTAAACCCCATATCGATATCTTTAATAGTATTCTCAGAAAAAATTCACGAAAATAGCGTTTTTTTCATGGTTTCAAAGTAGAATCCTGCCTTAATGTGACAAATAGTTGGATGGGTGACGTTATACTCAGTAGCCAGTTTCGTCACTGATTCTCCTTTCTCCAGCCGACCTAGAATTTCTAAATTTTCAGAAAAATCTAGTCGCCGGTAATTAGGATTTTTGCTCATAGCGATTTTTTTTAAACAGTGCTGAAAATAATCATTTCAAGGTTAAAATTTCGTTGTAAACAAGAACGTTTTTTCGAGGTTATGTCTACCTGAACTATTAGTATTTTCGTATTAATAACACAAATCGCGTATCAGCCAAAATGTTCACAGCGAATAATTGATTTTTATTATATGTAAATAATTACTTACTTTTTATATATACGATATCCACGGTGTTATACGATGTTGTTGCGGTTTTGTTTACAAAATCTCATACCGGCACCGGGTCTGCAGTCACGGCACTGCACGAGTGTCAAGGAAGGGGAATGGTGGGGATAGCAGTCGATCGACTATAGCCGGTTCTGGCTCGCGATTGGTACTTCAGATAGCGTACATTATCTCCCTATTACGTACGCTATGAGAGGTTCCACTGTATCTACGCGGACTATCGCGGAGGGTGACGCTGACTCACTGGCAAGAATTAATGGCCGCCTTATGCTGGTCGTCACACGTCCTTCCAGCTCGGTACCTGGCGAGCAACTGTCCGGCAGGCCAGCCAGCGTGCGAGACGCGTACCCGTACCCCTCCCCGCTCCGCTCCTTTATCTCTAGCTTCGCGCGAGAGGGCAGTCCTGTGCTGATTGTTTCGGGAGTTCGCCTATGATTTCAGCGCAAATTTCAAATCTCATACCTACCTAAACGAAAAAATAAAACCAGCGCGCTGGCCCCACGAGGCTCGGGTATCGACGGGAACAAAAACCGCGACCCGCGTCGAAACTTCCACCGGTCGGGGGACCATTTCGATCTTTCGTGTTACACAGGATGAGAGGAACCTCGCGGCGGGGCGGCGGCGGGGGGGGGGGGAGTCCGCACGTGGATCCGGCCCCAATAAACTATTCTCTCCAGATAATATGGGAGTCGCGAGCGTTAGGGTTTTCGCGGGGACTTTGGCCTCTCCAAATGTTCAGCCGTCTACGTGCCTCTGCGCTTTCCCGATCTTCAGCCCAGGGCGAACGTTTTACTTCGCCGTCACCCCGGCCTCAGATGTTCTATTCCTCGCAGGGGAAACTTTGACGTCGGGCTTACATTGTAGGGAAAAATAAAAAGAAATACAGACTGAATTAATATAAAATATATCGCTTCTCAGGACCCTACGGAATCGTGTCGTGGCAGCCATGGCGGCTCCGAGCCGGAGGACGCCCTCGCCGGGCGCAGCGAAGGACCCGGCGGGCCAACGGAGTGTTGCCCAAAAAAAACGTTACAATATATATATTAGGGTGATTCGTTTCAGGGTAACTTTTTTTTCTGACCCATCGCGCCCGAAAACCTCTAGTTGGCACCCAAAAACGAAGTTTCATGAAAGGGGGGTGTTGTCAAAAAATATTTAGAGGTCGCGAATCAAAATTGAAGGTTTCCCATTTGATTAACATTGAAAAAAATGTTTTTCTCATTATTAGTGTTACCATTCCGCGAATTTTGATATCGCGATATTTTCCAAGTGGGTTCTCATAGGAAATATGATACTTTACAATAAAGTTCATTGAGCCATGTCCGTAAATTCAACCGTTTCAGCGGTATCATTATTTCAAGTGAATATTGTACAAAAATATCTATTCAAACGGCTGTAACGCCTAAGCTATTAGATATATCGAAAAAAATTCAAATGAGAACTATGTAGAGAAAGTAATTTACTACAAAAAAGTCTTATAAGCCGAGCCCGTAAATTCAACTCTTTCTCAGTTATAGGTGGAAGAAGTAAAATAAATAGATTTGTTTTTGTTTAAAAAAAAAATCTATTTATTTTACTTCGTCCACCTATAGCTGAGAAAGAGTTGAATCTTCGGGCTCGGCTTATAAGACTTTTTTGTAGAAAATTACTTTCTCTACAAAGTTCTCATCTGAATTTTTTTCGATATATCTAATAGCTTAGGCGTTACAGCCGTTTGAATAGATATTTTGCACAGTATTCACTTGAAATAATGAAACCTTCAATTTTGATTCGCGACCTCTAAATATTTTTTGACAACACCCCCTTTTCACGAAAGTTCGTTTTTGGGTACCAACTAAAGGTTTTCGGGCACGATGGGTCGAAAAAAAAGTTGCCCTGAAACGAATCACCCTAATATATATATATATATATATATTGTGACGGGCGATATTTTCTCTAACCACGGAAACGAGAACTTGATCACGAGAGCTAAGGTGCGAGAAACCGTCACCTTCGGCCGTCCACCCCGCGCACGTGCATCCGCAATACCCGGGGCGCCAGAGAATTTTGTTTCACCGGATTTCTCAACCGGTATGCCCTGGGGTCAGGGGGATCCGCCCTGACCCACCATCGGAGCTGGAGAACTCCGTGATTTTTGTTTCACCGGAATCATACCCGGTATGACCTGGGAGTCTGGAGACCTCCCTGATTTTTGGATCGCCGGAATCATAACCAGACTAACTGGATGCACTTACACGGGAGGACGGTTGCGGTACAACACGGCCGCTCAGGCTGTGGGTTGTGGTAGAGGGGTCGGGATTCACTGGGGAGTAGCTTAGCTGTCACTACGCGACACCGGTAACATTACGATAAGATAAAACGAAGTTTTATTTTATTGTGCGGGAGCCGGTGGGTTAACCACCAGTGAACTTTTACGTAAACGAACCCAACGCGAACGCGAAGTGCACGCGGAAACGTCACACGCACGTGAACGAGAGAGCACGACGACATGCCTCTAACGCGAGAACGAGAGCGCGACGTCACGGGCGCGAGAGAGACACGACACGTCTCTCCATCGCGACGTCTGATCGACAACTCGGGGAGATTACGATATCTCCGGCGCCTTAATTTTATCATTGGATTATGTAATATGGGCGAAAAAAATACGAAAAACAAGAATAACTTTTTTCGTTTTGAACCTTAGTTTCGGAGTTACAGCGCTTTGAAGAATAAAACATTTATTTCCCCGATTTTTCGATGCGAATCGAATTTCCGCGTGCTTTGCATTGTTTCATCGTACTTCGTCGGTGATTTATGTAAATTGGCTGCAGATTATTAGCGTTATCCAGAATACACCACGTGGAGGTTATCAAACAAACTCAAACAAACGGTGCTGAAGGTGCTTCAGACCCACCCAACGATTCCGCCCACACATCGAAGGTGCTCCAGACCCACCCAACGATTCCGCCCACACATCGAAGGTGCTTCAGACCCACCCAACGATTCCGCCCACACATCGAAAGTGCTTCAGACCCAGCCAACGATTCCGCCCACACATCGAAGGTGCTCCAGACCCACCCAACGATTCCGCCCACACATCGAAGGTGCTTCAGACCCAGCCAACGATTCCGCCCACACATCGAAGGTGCTCCAGACCCACCCAACGATTCCGCCCACACATCGAAGGTGCTTCAGACCCACCCAACGATTCCGCCCACACATCGAAGGTGCTTCAGACCCACCCAACGATTCCGCCCACACATCGAAGGTGCTCCAGACCCACCCAACGATTCCGCCCACACATCGATATTCTTTATTCGGGTTGACTCTTTATCTATATATATTATAGAGAGGGGATTGTATCTGTATCTACTAAACGAAGCCAAAATCGCGATTTTTTTATTCTTCAAAAAGTGCTTATTTTGGCCCAAATATTGATTATCCATGGTTAAATCATGGCGCCGGAGATATCGTAATCGTGCCGACAACTCTCTCACGATATCTCCAAAATCGGGAGCGATCGCGATTTGGGAGACAACCGTCTCACGCGAAGATTCGGTAGCAACTCTGTACCTCGCGCGACCAAGGCCGGCGTGCGAGGGATTATGCGAGAGCGAGACAGAGCGCGTAGACCAAAAAAAATGTCAACACGCTCGCGGGATCGGACCATGCGAAATCGCCGGTTCAAGCGAGAACTTTATCTCGTACAATATCGAGAGCTGAAATATTATTTCGGGAACTGGAATATTCTGATAGAATATTCCTTTCGGAATCTATATTTTCTGCCCGAGTTACCCCGAAAACGGAACGGTAACAAATTGGGACCTTTTCTCAACGGTAACATGGAGGCTCTCGGAGATCGCATGCCCCGGGTCACCGTGCAAAAGCGGGCGAGCTTCTCTCCAGAAGCGCGGCGCGGAGATCTCCAGCCTCCGCCCGTAACCCAAACGGCCCGCTCTCCAGCACGATGCACCACTACGGTGGGGCGCCGGCGTTTCAGCCGAGCGTGCACCGATTCCCCGAGAGGCCTCACTGGGTGCATCCCTCGGTCGGGATTGCTCAGTACGTTGAGCCACACGCCACTCGACCGAGTTTCGCAGGCCAACCTAACCAAAACGGAAACACAACCCAAAACCTCAAACGTAACAAGACAAACACTCTAAAGAAAAGACCCTTAACACTAACGGATGGGTCGCAACCCGGGCATCAAGAGCATATCTTGATCATCGGTAGCATTTTTGTGACGTGGCTCAAAAAAATCACGTCACAATATTGTAACGTTTTTTTGACGTGAGACGTACAGGTCCGTCTTAGGCGCCATGCCCCCACCACAAATTCAAACAAACCGACCCATTATGAGAGTAGAGGAGGGGGAATAATAAATCATAACAAGTGGATAGGTACAACCTCGCGAAAACCCAGGTAAACTGAAGGTCACGAAACAATAAGCGAAAGGTATAAAAAGTAAGAGAAGAAAAAACAGAAAATAAACAAAAACAGTAGAGAAAAGGTAACGACAGGTAAAAAGTAAAGGAAGGGGAAAAGTCGTTGGAAAGAAAACAGAGAAAGTAACAAAAAACAAAGGAAGAATACATTTATTTAAAACATGAAAAAAAGTTAACAATAAAGGGAATGATGGGTAATTCGTAAGGGAAGGGGAACAATAAACAATAAAATATAGGTTTAAAAGAGGAGGAAAGTTGGAGGAACGTCACTTCTTTTTTTCTTCGTGGATCAATAAGTACCGTTCAGGAAAGTACCCCGTTAAAGGTGGAAAGCTGAGAAAGGGAACCTTAAGAAACTTAAAAAGGAAGAATTATAACATACATTTTTTTAAGTCAATAAAGGTGGAAACAAAGACAGGGATAAGAATAAGAAAAAGGAGTACTAAAAAATATTAAAAATAAACGAAGGGGAATTAATTACGAAAGGAGAGATAGAAAATTAGTATTAGGAGAATAGAAAGTGCGAGGAGGTATCCGAAATACCAGGCGACAATACACACACACTTACAAACACCTGTAAAACACGAAAGGGCTCCCGAAAGTATCAGGAGAACCTGAAGGTCAGAGTGGCATCGAAATTCGAAACACCACACCCACACAACACACATCACAAACGGTACATTATCATAACGGGTACGTGGCGCCATCCGACGGCGTCAGCCGCAGTTAGAGTAATCGATTACCGACGCGCGATAATCGATTACGCTAACGGGGAGTAATTACAAGAGAGCGCGCCGTAGCGCGTCAGTCGAAAGCACGCCGCGATCCACCGCGTCGGGAATCGATAGAGTGGGGGGACCCAGGGACGGCGGGTAGCACGAGAGCGCGCTCGGCACCGCGGGCACCGAGCGACAGTAGAAAGGGAGGGGATAGCAGGCCATACCGAGATAGAGCGCGCTACGATCGATACCACTAGGGAAAGTGGACCGCGATAGACACAGCCACGCGCAACCTAGGGAAGGGCGCCCAGCAGACTCCTCGCGCCGTAGGCGAGAGCGCGCCGTAACTTACGCACGCCGCGAGCGCCAATACACGTAGGGGAAGGGGAAGAAAGGTACCAACCTCTGGTAAAGCGATTGCGTACAAACATATTTACCATCCAAGCGAATCCACTACTCGAGTATTATACCGACCGAGACGCGATACACAAAATACACTTTAAAAACACAAACAACATATTACACCTGTACACAGAAAGCTTTTAACATTATATCGAGTCAAAAATATTGAATAAATGCCATTTTATTACCAAATACCTCCAAAACAAAGACTTTAAACTAATTTCTTCCCTGATCGAGTCCCGAACAAATAAAATTTATTGTAACAAATTCCGACCCGTTAAAATATATACAGGGTGTCCCAGATGTAACGTACGCCCTTCTAGCATATGGTAGGAAAAAAATTCTGAGACGAAAAATCCTCAGTCATTTTTTGATCAGACGCATAGACAATTAATTATGAATTAAAATAAAAATCCAATCAGGTGCGCACTACAGCGGGAAGGCAGCGTAGAGGGGAGGGATAGAGGAATGCGTTGTAATTGCGTGAGTCTGAAAATGTGTGTGGAGGGAAAAATTCCGAAATCATGTGTGCAAGTGCACACACACACACACACACACACACGGACTTGCACACATGCTTTCGGGTTATATATGGTATTGTGTCTTATGGCATTCAAATCAGAGTGGTGAAAAGCGAACAATAAAAATGCAACGTTGCTAATTTTTATTTGCCTGGTAATACGATCGGCACTCTTTTATGTGTATTTCGTATGCTGCGCTGAATTATTTTACTTCTCGGAAACATGAGAGGAAACACTCATTTATGTCGGACTGTTCCTCTCGCGATGAAGATGGTATACATCATCCGTAAACCCGTACGAGTTTGTACGAGTGCATTATATGATGATCGATACTCGAAGGTATTTGGCACCATCCGTATAGATGTAAACAGGGTGAGGCACATAAAGTGTTACAGAGCAATATCACGCAAACTATTGATCATATCCAAAAATGCTTCAGACAAAAGTTTCAGTGTTCGAGAAGGCCGTCATACTGGACCACCCTATTTTGCTGGAGCTACGTCAAGGTCAACTCCACTTTTTAAAATGGAACCATGTCTTTTTTTCAATGACATTATTACCGATTTTAAGACGAATTCAGCGACCTACAACACAAGGTCATTCTAGTCACGCAAAGTATGAAAATAGTCGAAAAATCGAAAAATATCGGAATAACCGCTTTCAAGGGATTCGCTAACCTTGGTTTGGGTCTACCTACAGAAAATGCTCGAAGGGATGACCCTCGACTTGTAAACACTTGTTTGATCGCTGTTTTCATTTCTTACGATACCAATGTTTCTTATCGGCAGCAAGTACGCATTTTCTGTTGACATATCAGTTAGTCACGCATTACCTTCTAATGTGAGTACATCGGATCGCGAAAATGAACAATTTTTAAGAATCTTTTGATATGTGGATGGTGCTGGGGGAATGCCGTCAACATTACAGAAACGCCTAAGATTTGTATGCGGCTCGTTATCCGGATAGGCAACAAAAATTGCACATGGCTTTTAAGCGATTAGCTGACCGTTTCTGTCGCTTCGGTACAGTGGAACAAATACGAGTCACATGTCGACCGATTGTTAATGAAAATAATGCGGCTGCTGTCTTAGCTTTTGCTGCACTAAATCCACATGCGAGCAGCAGGCAAATGGAAAGAGAGAGTGGAATCAGTCGGCGATCTGTATTAAGAATATTAAATCAACACAAGTTCCATCCGTATCGTATGTCATTACATCAGGATTTGTACGGCAATGATTTCCTAAATCACGTCCATTGCTGTAACTGGATTCGTAGAAAAATGCGTACAAATGTCTCATTTTTGAGTGATGTGCTTTTTGCTGACTAATCTAACTTTACAAATACGGGAAATGTGAATAGGCATAACATGCATTATTGGGCAAATGAGAATCCTCGAATGATGAGAACCGTACAATTTCAACATCCGTGGTCCGTTAATTGTTGGTGCGGCATTGTCAGCGATCACGTCATTGGTCCATATTTTGTTGAAGGTCGCTTGACTGGGCAAGTTTATGCAAACTTTCTGCAAAACGTACTGCCTCAACTATTGGAAGACGTGCCTATTTCATGACGTGCCTATTTCATGACGTGACTATTTTCATACTTTGCGTGACTAGAATGACTTTGTGTTGTAGGTCGCTGAATTCGTCTTAAAATCGACAATAAAGTCATCGAAAAAGAAAAACGTTCCTTTTAAAAAAGTGGAGTTGACCTCGACGTACCTTCAGCGCCTCCACCGATAAAAAAAATAGGGTGGTCCAGTATAACAGCCTTCTCGAACACTGAAACTTTTGTCTGAAACATTTTTGAATATGATCAGTAGTTTGAGTGCTCTGTAACACTTCATGCGCCTCACCCTGCATATTTTACGTAGGGTGTTTCGAAAATACCTGACATTTAATTTTTTTAATAAAGCGTATTATTCATTTGAAAAATACAAATATTTTATTTTAAGTATAAGGTACAAACATGGCAGTTATGTTAAGAACACGATATCTGATGATTGGCCGCCTGGTCCTTGTTTGCAAACGTTCACTCTTTTGACGAAAGTTTCAATAACATTTTGGCACAATTGCGGACTAATTTCATTAATGGTGCGTCCAACTGCTTCCTTGATCTCCGGAATGGTCTGTGGATCATTGGCCTACACATTTCTTTCCAGAAAACTCCCAAAAAAGAAGTCCAATGGCGTCAAATCGCATAATCTTGGTGGCCAATTGATATCACGTCGGCGTGAGATGGCACGACCATGGAACTTCGTCTGCAATAACTGCATTGCTTCGCCCGCAGTATGGCTGTTGCGCCATCTTGTCGAAATAACATGTCTTCCAATTCCATGCCATTTATGCTATTTGTCGGATATTTTGTTCAACACATAAGCTCCATGTTTGTACTTTATATTAAAATAAAAATATTCGAACTTTTCAAATAAATACGTTTTATTGATAAATTAAAAAGTCAGGTCACTGTGAGACACCCTTTATTTAATATCTCTCAGTACACATTCGCGATTATGTAAAACAGACTTCATGTCCCGAAATTGCATGTGGTTCCGACAGCAAACATACCGCCTTACACAGAAAATTGACTTTCCACAATTCTGTATGCATTCCGAACCGCATGTACCCACCGAAGACAAAACACTTATGTACAAGGGAAATACCAGGCTCAAATTCGGCACGTTTGTAATGAACTCATATCATCCCGATGAAAAGGTTGGCTACATTTTCATTCGTATAGTTTAAAGATAGACTATTAGACTATTTAGACTAAACAGCTCAGCCATATTGTTTGTCTAAGTATCAATTACATTTCGCCTACAGAGCTCCTCATTTGCATTGTATATATATTAATTTGTGTATATATATTGCGAGATGTAAACAAGTGTATATATATTGCAAAGATGTAAACAAGGCCAACGAAAAACGACCTTTAAAATCTCTAAAAACGAAAACGAATCATTATCAATATAAAAATAAACTAAGAGAAAAAAATTAACATTTAGCGGAATTGTGGATAAGGACATGGAGAAGGGGGAAGAAAAAACGAGTACCAGGGAGTATAAAAGGGCACGAGAAGCTCGCTCACCCATACTCGCTTGCTCTTCGTGGATTGGACCAGTAGTGAGGCGACACGGTTAGTGGCCTCACGGTAAAGAAAGTGTCGCGAGAGTAAAAATGAATAACAAGAAACAGGGAAATTAGTGAGTAGTGGGGAAAATAGCATAGGTAGCTTTTCGTGACTACGAGACTCACGGCAAGGAAACAAGAAGAACCATAAAAAGGAAAAGACTGTATCTGGCAGCTTCTAGTGACTACTGGCCTCGCGGTGAAGGAAAACGGGAAGGATAATAAAAAAGAAGCATAGGAAAGTGGCGGGATCAATTATTTGTGTACGAGGAATAAAATAGGAGACAAGATAGCAAATCGTTGTTCTAATTAGAATCACAGCGGATCCATTAACTAGCAGATTAGAGGGAAAGAAAGAGATTAGGATCGAGACATTATTACTAGTAACAATTTACCATAAACAGGTCTTTGCGAAGATCAGCAATATACCCGATTGGATTGTATTACCACAAAACAAGAACAAACCTCACACGCATACTCATCACACTATTACAACAGCACCGGGTTCACTGACCGTACTGGTAGCACGTAAAGAGATCTTCCGCCGAACAATCGACAGCCAGGGTGGGAAGGGAGGCCCTTAATGACGCGCTAAAATCCGCAAATCTGGCACGATTACGATTTCCGTGGCGTAAAAATATAAAAGGCGATTTCGATAGAGTTTTTTACGACGAAATAGATTCCGTCGGTTTTAAATTGTTATCTAGATTAGTTTGCGAGATATCAAATTTCAAAGATTTTTTTAAGCGAGTACGATTATATCTATACCGCTCGCCACGGCCGATCGATATCCTCAAAGCTCATTTACACCAGGTCGACTGCCGCCTTTGACAAGCAACTTCGACTTGCGGAAGGCGGCAATCGACCTGGTGTATATGAGCCCTCACTCCTTCCACTTCACTTGTTGCTGGTATGCCGTGTATTCCGATCAGCTCCCAAAAATGTTTGGATTTTTCCGAATATCGAGTTTTTTGTCCCAGATGGGCAGCATACTGGTGTAGGCGCGAGGCACCTTGAATGGAATCGTGGGGTGCGCGCGATACTGGTGTGGGTGCCTTACGCGTATGTACGGTGTGGACGTACGTTTTGAATCCTGGAACGGAGATATCGATCGGACTTGGCGAGCGATACAGATATACTCGTACGAGCTGAAAAAATAAACTTCGAAATTCGATATCTCGCAAACTAATCTAGATATCGATTTAAAACCAGCAGAATCTTCTTCCTCATAAAAAACGCTATCGAAATCTATTTTCATGTTTTTGCGCCACGGAAATCGTAATCTTCCCGCGAATCTTAACATTTGATCTAGCGAGTAGAAAAATAAAGCGATTCGAACCTAGAGGGCGGCACCTCAAAGTCGCAGACAACGTTATCAACCGTAGATTGAAAGTATTTACTCCACGAGCGTCTTAAGGTTGCGAATCCTTTCGTATTACAATTACAATGCGCATCGCGTACGTCACTAGTATTATATCAAGTTTTGATAATAGAGTTCATAAATCTATATATTCACATTACCGACAACTCACCTGAGTCTCTATTCATGATCGAGTCCTGAATCATACAATTTGAGTGTAACCATATTCCGTACTGTTACAATATATCCATTGCCGGCCAAAAGTTTGAGTACACCAGCCGAAATTTCTTGCCGCAATAAAAGTTAGATAGCGGACACAAGAATAAATATAATCAAATTTCCCGAGCGGCGTTTTAAAGAGGACAAATTTACCTTAATTTTTAGAAAAATGTTTATAATTTTCTTTCGGCCCGGTACATGTTGTGAAAATGGCTATTTTTCAGTTTTTTTGCACGTCTATAACTCCCTGCATAACTTCTGACGAATTTCTTCGCTTCCCGTATAGGGTCGCCTGTTGTAACAAAAATGCCAGCATTCAGCCATTAAACGGTTTGCTGATAATCGGCCAATAATTCGTCGACCAGCATTGGGGTACTGTAGGCGGATGAACAGCTTGCCAGATCTATGCCAGCCATTCGTGGGCCAATACTATCGCACCGATAATATGGCGATCAGCATTGGGGTATCGTAGGCGGATGAACGGCTTGCCAGATCTATGCCAGCCATTGGTGGGCCAATACCATCGCACCGATAATATGGCGATCAGCATTGGGGTATCGTAGGCGGATGAACGACTTGCCAGATCTATTCCAGCCATTGATGGTTTGTTTTTGGGCGTTTTGCAAATGCAGGTCGTTAAACTGTAACACGTAAAAACAAGGGACAAGGTTTCGAAAAGCATATCCCACTGATGAAGCTGAAATTTTGCACCGACCTTCTTTTCAATATTTTAAGAGAACCTTTAAAAGGACATTGGCGACTAGCAATAGTTTTCGATATATCGTATATTGGAAGTTATTTATTGTACTGCGCTTCTACTGTATTAAATAAACCCAAACAAACCCATCCCACATGGCAAGTGATATGCACATACGGGCGAGCAGTTTGCCAGGAAGCAGCGCGGCCGGAGGAGTGGGGGGTATCTTTCGGATATATAAATATACTCGTATGGCGTGAAATAATAAACTTTCGAAATCGAAAGCTATTGCTAGTCGTCAAAAATCCGTTAACGGGTTTCTCTTAGGATAATGATAGGAAGTTCGGTGCAAAATTTCAGCTCGATCAGAGGAGTATGCTTTTCGGAACTTCACCCATAACCAGCGAGTTATTTTTACAGCCTAAATGGACCAAAAAAATTGTCGGTAAACTTTAATGTCACGAATAAAATTATCGGCATAAAAGTAAGGAACGAACAAACGATGGATTTTGTTGGTGTTAGAATGGCTAAGTGGGTAGGGCGCTCGACACTAGAACGAAAGGCGCAAGTTCGATCCCGATGAAAGGTAAAAACTTGAACAATGCAGAAAGCGTTTTTAATGCAATTATTCTATGTACATGGACATAAGTAAAGCATAAGAAAACAAAAAAGATACTACTAGAATTTTTATATTCATAATTTGTCAATTTTTTGTTTTTAATTTCCGGCAGAAGATCCGGCAGCCGTTGCTGGGCCAATATGGGCGTATGATAGTTGGCCAAGTCTTATCAGCCATTCATGGTTTACCACATGGAGCCTAGATACCAGAAGGTTCAGCGAGGCCTTTCAACTCGTCCCCAAAACGAGAACGAGAAATGATGGCGCTGGGGTGCTCCGGCACCTACATGTATATAGATATACGCTAAACATGGGTGCGATCTAAGACAGATCACAGATGATGTACCTAACCCCCATTCGTGTTGAGGGATAACACCACTCTAGGATTTCGGAAAGACGTTTTCTTGCCTAAAAATACTTTGGTGTCATAAAAACAATATGCAATTGGTCCTGTGGCGATTTTTTTAATTTAAAGGTTCAATTATCGCTTTGTCCGCGGCGCAACCGAGCGCGCGCTGAGTTGCTCGTACAACTTAAAACGCGTTTTTTTCGAAACCACTTTTTTCAATCGCGGAAGAGGGATTACTCGACCACCTTTGCATGCATCGATTTGAAATTTTGATAGCAGCTTCACAATTACATTCTCTATGGGAGTACGTAGCCGTTTTTTGATTAAATGTAAACTTCTTTTTATAAACAATTTACTGCTTTTTTGGCGAAAAATCGATTTATTTCCTTCAAAGTGCGCTATTTTTTCAAAATTTGAAAGCAAATTTCTAGGTAATCTCATAGCTAATAATATTTAAATTATCATTTTTTTTGGTTTTTGTTTCAGGTCTTATATTTTACGAGAAAACCGTTCTCTCGTGAAGCTATTTGTAAAAAAAATACGTTTTTCTAAGTGGGCTGCATCGCCGCCATTTTGACTTTGAGTTTGAGATCTTTTCTCGCTTTTGCGTTTTTTTTTCCGAACCGTCATGAGGAAATTATGAATCGGCGGATATTTCGACGTTTGAAGTCACGATCGGTCTGTCGTGAGGTTAGAAACTCATCCGATGACTTTCACCTCGTTGACCAATATATTACTATATATGTAGGTGCCGCTGCACCCCAGCGCCATGACTTCGGCACATTTTCGGGGACGCTTTTTTCAGCGCCTTTGCATTGCCGCTGAACCTCCTGGTATCTAGGCTCCATGGTTTACCATTACCAACCATGCATGGTGCGGATCTGGCTCGTTTACATAGCCATTACCGTGCCATCGTTTGTTCTCCGGCAACCAGCCGTGGGCCATTACTGTGCCGATTGTAAAACCCTATTTGGGTTGTTTTTTCCATGACAAACTTAAAGAGGGTATGAAAACCTACACTTTCGTTTTTTAGAACGTTTCGTACGATTTTTATTCGCCCCAGTATTGCACTTTCAGCAAAAAAAAGACATGTTTCAGAAAAATAAGCCTAGTCCAATAACTATGGGCATTTAGAGAAAATGTCAAGAGGGTAAAAAGTTGTATAGGATAATACTGGAGTAGCCAGAATTTTTTCAGATTTTTTTTTTTAATTTGTTCGAGGCATGATTATTACTTTACGCAATCAAGGCATATCATATCGAATTATCGCGAAAAAATGAATATGTCGATGAATATGGTCTGACCAGCGCAAAGGCGATTTTTTTTCAACGAAAAACTAGTATAGATTAGGTAAGAGAAGTGATTGACTATTTTTTTTGCGATAAAAAACAAATTTAAAAGTTTAAATTTTTCGTCTGCATATTTGGTCTTAAATCCGATAGGTCTCGAGACAGAACAACTCAAACGAGGATGATTCTGTGAGTTCTAGTCGAAAAAATTGTAAAAATAATTTTTCAAAAAATTCTGAAAAAATTGTAGTTAGGTGAAAATGAAAAAGTAAAGAAATTTCCTTCCTTGATAGATTGTCCTAGACCCCATAATTCCCAAATGGAGCCCCTCCACTCATAAAAGTCCCGACGAAAAATTGTAAAAAAAAATTTCAAAAGAAAATCTGAAAAAATTCCCGCTACTCCAGTGTGAACCTATACAACTTTTTACCCTCTTGACATTTTCTCTGAAACCCTATAGTTGTTGGACTGCGTCTATTTTTTTTACATGTATTTTTAGCTAAAAATGCAATACTAGCGCAAAAAAAAATCGTACGATAATTTCTAAAAAACGAAAATGTAGGTTTTGGTACCCTCTTTAAGTTTGTCATGGAAAAAACGAGTGAAGAAATTCGCCAGAAGTTAATGGCGTAGGGGAGCCCACGACATGATAGGTCTCCCAAAGTTCATACATATAATGCCATTTTGTGTTCATAGGGGAACACAAAATGGCCCTGCTGCCATGTCTGAGACCGGTCAACGCTAAAAAAATTAATAAAAAATAATAATTTTTCTAGGTTTCTGACATGTTAAGTCTCCCGTATTCTGATTGTTCCTCGAGACAGGGCAGGGGTAGGACTATACAAAAAGGTAGTGCTGCTAGCCCCCCTGATAAGCCGCCTCAGTTGCTGCCGAGAGATAAGCGACACCTCGCACCCAGGTATCTATCATCATCGACCTCCTTGAAAAACCAAAGCTTATCTGAAAGATCATTAGTTTTTGTGTAAGAAAAACCACTGCTGTCTTTTCCAAACGGTGGAGAAAATGGCGGCTGCAGCGTTTGAAAGTCGCCCTCCGCGCAACCGAATTTGGCGTTTCAATTCGGCTTTATCAGCAATCGCCCGGTTCTTTTCGATTTGTATTATTGAAATACGCCTGCCACTATCACGAACAATGAATTTTACGTGCCGTTGATTGTTTAAACATATGAAATCGCATATTTTATGTGATATTTTTCGATTTTGCAGCCGTTTTAATTGTTTTTTTTTTTATACTTTCTTATGTCTTTCGTTACATTTCAAAGTAAATTAGTTTTCTTCGGTGAAAAAATATTAGGTGTCATTATTTCAACGAATAAGATTCTATAAATTATTCCAAAGTCGGGGATTTTTCAGCCGTTTTTTGGTAATTTATAATTTCTCGTGGCCCGTACGAATCTCTTTCGCTTCGTATTTGTAAATAAAGACTGCGTGAAATATGAAGATTTTTTAGCTATATATTTTTAGCAGGAGTCGAGTCTTCGACCCTACATTGTAAGACTCTGGCTGTGCTATTCAAAACGGTCAGAATAAAAAAGGGGCGGGGTCCTAAGGGTCTAGACGTTATACCTGCTCAGTCTCGTTTCAGAAGCCATCAGTAACGGTCGTGTCACTGTCCGTTTTTTTAAATCTTACATCTATCTAAAATGCGTTGTTTTATTTGCAAAAAATCTGGCGATGTTACGAAATTTACCGAGAGTACATTAGAGCAATGTCTAACTATTGTCGCGTACTGGAAAAAGAAACGTTTCGAATACGGCGGTTCATCATTGCGAATTACCCTTGCGAATAGTGTAAATTTTGGTTATCACTATGGGTGCTACAGACAAATTTTCTGTTTTGAAACAAAAATACCAAGAAGAACTGGAAGCGCTGTTTCCTTTGAATGCAAGTATGAGCATACTTAAGTATCGCCAGATTTTTTGCTAATAAAACAACGCATTGTAGATAGATATAAGATTTGAAAAACGGACAGCGACACGACCGTTACTGATGGCTTCTGAAACGAGACTGAGCAGGTATTACGTCTAGACCCTTTTTATTCTGACCGTTTTAAATAGCACAGCTGGAGTCTTAAAATGTATGGTCGAAGACTCAATTTCTGCATAAAATATATAGCCAAAAAAACCTTCATGTTTTAGGTAGTCTTTATTTAAAAATATAAAGCGGAAGAGATTCGTACGGGCCACGAGAAATGATAAATGACTAAAAAACGGCTGAAAAATCCCGGACTTTGGACTAATTTATAGAATCTTATTCGTTGAAACAATGACACCTAATATTTTTTCACCGAAGAAAACTAATTTACATTGAAATGTAACGAAAGACATAAAAAAGTATTAAAAAAACACAATGAAAACGGCTGAAAAATCGAAAAATATCACATAAAATATGCGATTTCATTTGTTTAAACAACCAACGACACGTAAAATTTATTGTTCGTGATAGTGGCAGGCGTATTTCAATAATTCAAATCGAAAAGAACTGGGCGATTGCTGATAAAACCGAATTGAAACGCCAAATTCGGTTGCGCAGAGGGCGACTTTCAAACGCTGCTGCCGCCATTTTCTCCACCGTTTGGAAAAGACAGCAGTGGTTTTTCTTACACAAAACCTAATGATCTTTCAGATAAGCTTTGTTTTTTTAAGGAGGTCGATGATGATAAACACCTGGGTGCGAGGTGTCGCTAGTCTCTCCGCAGCAACTGATAAGGCTTATCAGGCGAGCTGGCAGCACTTCCTTTTCGTATAGTCCTACCCCTCCCTTGTCTCGAGGAACAATCAGAATACGGGAGACAACATGTCAGAAACCTAGAAAAATTATTATTTTTTATTAATTTTTTTTAGCGTTGACCGGTCTCAGACATGGCAGCAGGGCCATTTTGTTGTTTCCCTATGAATGACATGATGAATTATATGTATGAACTTTGGAAGACCGATCATGACAGGTTTAGTGTCGTGGGCTCCTAGACTATAAGCCGGCAGTTTCAGACGTGCATAAAATCTGAAAAATAGCAATTTTCAAAAAGAAGTACCGGCCCCAAAAAAATTGTAAAAATGTTTCTGAAAAGACAAAATTTGTCCTCTTTAAAACGCCGCTTGGGAAATTTGATTATCTTCATTTTTGAGTCCGCTATTTAACTTTTAGTGCGGCAAGAAATTTCCACTGGCGTACTCAAACTTTTGGCTGGCAGTGTATATATCCATGCACAAACAGATGTGTGTCGACGTGCGTCAGTATGTGTCTTCACAACCCGCGTTAGTGTACCGTCAGCGAAGTGTTGAAGCAAGTATTTTTATCATTCTCAGCCGGAATCCTCCTTGCTTCACGACATATTCCGCCACAATAATTATATAGAGAAGACATAATATTCAACTCCCCATGTACGATGATAACATCGGCCCAACCATACACCCAAATGTCGGGCCGCAACAGATAATTAATATTCGCCCTTCGTCGATCGCAGCATCGGCCTTACGTCCATTGCGGCATCGACCCTACGTCGATTGCGACAACGGCACTACGTTTACTGCAACATGGGTTCTACGTTGCCAACATTAAATATTCGACTAGTGAGAAGCAAGTTGATTTGTTTAAAAAAAAGCGAACAGAATGTATATGAATTTATTAATAACTTCTGTTATTATTACAATGAGAGTGTTAGCTCTTACAACACTTAGGTAACATTTGTTATCCTTTAGTTTCTATATTAACATAACCCAAGGATATCAAATAAACAAATATTACAAATTAAAAATAATATTTCCGATCGAACAAGACGAACAAAACGTCTCTTTACTTTCTTTGTTTTTGACCACCAGCTCGATCACCAGCTCCAATAAACCATCGGCTCATTCTTGAGATAATGGTTTTCGTAGAAACGGAATGTTTCTACGAAAGAACTGTATTTACCGTTCATTTTTATCAACAAACGTTAGACATACCGGCCAAACATTTGAATTTTTCGATTACACTGAAGTTTTTCTTCTTTATTCCCTGGATCTCTCACCCACATGCGCTGTACTACAATTGCAACTCTTTGCCGAGCAAGCTCGATAAAATGGTCGACAGTGCTGCCGTGAACTCCTTGTTTCCGATCGTAGATTTCGTCATGATACATTCCTGTGGAATAAATGAATAACGGTACATTAGACTAGGCCGAAAAAATCGAATTTATTTTTTACTTCAATTTTTGTTGAAAATGTTGTTGAGAATGACAAAAAGTGAATGCTGACGAAATATTACCCCTTATATTAATATTTAAAGGTCTCGCATCGCTAGTTTCTATTTCTCATTCATTTAACATGGCAAAAGTTTTATTGGCCGCTTCTCAGCTTTATAACTCGCCTACGAGCGAACACACGGAAATGCCCATGACATTTTTTTATAGCAAATTCAACGCTCTACAAAAAAGGTCCTTATCATTCATACATTGAATTCACTCGTTCGAATTGTATTCAACGTTAGAGTTGAATTTATGATGAATTTAATGATTTTGTGAGATTTTTGGACTTTTACGACGAAAATATTGAAATTTTTTCTGGTTCATCTTAAAAAATATTGTATCCTTTCTAAATGATTCCCTATCTTCAATTCTAAACAAAATAATCTGTTGTCCAATAACTTGTTGAGCATGTTTGTGGCGAGATGGATTAGAAAATGAATGATTGAGCGCACCTGCTTCTTTCAAGATGCAGATTTTGCTTCCTTTCCACAATCGATCTTTACATTTCGAGGTCCTTGTCCAATAATCAACTTTACCCAGTCTTTTTTGGCGGATAGTCGTAAATCCACTTTTCGTCGACTCGATCCAACCTCCCGCTAGGGACCAGCTCGATAGATGCTTTATTATTTAAAGTCTTTTCGTGCATGAATTCCACGACGACGTGTGAAACTTGATTCGAAAAGAAACTTCAGAGAATGAACAAAGAAAGCGAATCACGTATAATTTATTTATCAATTAAGCTCTAACGATTCGAGGTTACGACAAGCGTCTCAAACTCCCGGCATACAAAATGCATAAAAATGAATTTTTCTTACTCGTTTAGTTGATCATCCATCTCGTCAGACGTTCACCTATTCATTTACCATAAATAGTATAACTGTACGTCGGCAAATAACAGATGAACATGAAAATTATGCACGAGCAGGACGATTCGAACTCTCGATCAGTCCGCGCTCACCCGGTTCGCGGCGCATAATGGCCGCGTAGCACGACAAAATATTCCGTTAGTAACCTGAAGAGAGGAAGCTTCTGGACTTTCCAAGAGGACACGGTAGCAAGTCAAAGAATTGCTGGAATTCAGTTATATTCAGTAATGAGAATAAATTTAACATGTTCGGTTCCAATGGTCGTCGTATGGGGTGGAGAAAACCAAATACTCAGATACACACAAAAGAATATGTGCACGGCGGTCGGTCATGGCGGTGGCGGTGCTCTTGTGTGGGGCTATATGGGTGAAGCCAGAGTGGGCAGATCAGTTTTTATTGACTGCATCAAAATGTATGTTTGCATGACATGCATCATGACATGACATGACATGCATCAAAATGTATGTTTCAAAATTTAAGGAAAAAACATTCACCGAAAAATACATGAAAGTTAAATTTAAGTGATTATTTTATGTTCCAAGAAGATAACGCTCCAAAACATGCGGCAAAGAAAGTTAAGGCATGGATGTCATGTAATCTACCAAACCAACTTCGTACACCACTACAATGGCCTGATTTGCACGAAACTGAACATTTATGGGATTAATCGGGCAGGCGAATGAAAGAGCACGCGATCAGAAATAGAGAAGAGCTAAGAAACAAGTGTAGGGAACAGTGGGATAAAAGTGAGCCATCAACAAGACATCCAAACTAGTCCCTTCATTATGAACCTGCAGATATATTTTCTGCTAACGTCACCGTTTTGTGGCGTATTTTTATGTTGTGCCTACCATTGTTTCATTTCTTTATTAGATAAAAAAATATGTACATACTTACGGAAGATGATGAATCATTCGAAAATAAATTAGATCGTACATCATGTACTGAATTTTTTTTGACCCACTGTACATGTAATATTTCCATTTGCTGCTATTGAAAAAGAACGTATGGCTTTACAAAACTTGCCATTTCTCAATCGCATTTCCAATTCCTCCCATTACCGTTCTTAGAAATTGTGAGTGCTTTATTTAATCAAAAACTTTAGAAAAACCTTTAGTTGAAAAAAAATCAGCAAATAAATGTGAAAAGCGGATCTTAAGTTCTTCAAATTCCTTCTATATAAATCTAAAAGATGCAATGTAAGCAGGAATTTTTTAATACTCTTCGAGAAGCGACCATTTATGATAGGAATATTTTAATTGCATGACCTCGGAAGGAACGAGAATGATTTAAAAAAAGACGGAGTATTCGTGTCAATTATTTCTTAACATTCCAAAGCACCGACTGCATTTAAATCGTTCCACCAACCAATTAACGGCATTGTGGTCATTCCATGCCCATATTTCTCTAATAGCTGTGCCCTTAGCTTTGCCCGCATTGAAGTCCTATCGATGACAAATTTACCACCTCAATTCTATATTTTTAAAAATATTTCGTGGAAATTATTACAGAAGATACTGAGAAAGGTCCGCACTACCATACTAGGTGCGATCTCTACTCACCAGAATCTTTTTCTTTCTCCTCCGCCTTCCTTCTATTCCCCATTCAATTACGAAGCACACGTTATTAGCTGAAAGTTTTTGTTCATTTGGTTTGTAAGATTGTAGTTTTGTGTTTTCTTCTCTGATATTTTGTTCGCTAAAAACAGTGATTTGTGACGACAATTTGTCAAAATTAAAAGTTACCTCCAACCCCTGATTATTCGTATTTTTTTTTGTTTATGCATAACTTGTTTTGTTTGCTCGTAACAAAATTTCGTTTCGTTTTTTACTTCATTCGTTAACTTGTTTATTTGTTTGCTTAGTATACACATTATAATTGTTTGTATACTTGTTGATTGTAATTGTTGTTATGGACATGACGCAATGCTCAATAGCGTGAATCATATCCCACACTTCAAGCTGTATTTCTGTGTAAGATTAATCAAAATTGATGCAGCAGTTCTCGATTTGCCTACGCACCTAGCCGTGCAAGAGCCCCCTCGAGAGGTTCCATAGGTCCCAAATGAGCGCAATTTCATGTTATCAATTGTTTTTCTATTTCAACTTCCCGTATCATCTGAGCAAACGGCGTCTTGTCGCCGTTACCGATCATACCGAACCAACAGATCCGCGCAGGAAGGACAACACGGCAGCTAATGTGCTAGAAAGCGTGCGGCAGCGCTCACCCCGAAACGTCACACATACACTTCTGACCAGCGAAGCTGGTAAAAGAGAAGGGTCTCGTCTATCAGCAGCCCACCTCAACACTCTACGCTTCCACCACAGGGAGTACGTTATGTTTTGGCACGAGACGTTTTGGCACTGATGTTCTGGCGCGAGAACGTTTAGGCGCAGGGATGTTTTGGCGTGAGGACGTTTTGGCGGGGGGACATTTTGGCGTAGGGATGCTGTTGCAGGAATTTACTCGCGCCCAAGCAAATCCGAATAATTGGCTTCAGCCGCCATCTTGGAAAACACGTTTTATCAAATATCTCGTGAACCGTGCATCGTACGACAATAACAGTAGAAATCGTTTTCGTAGATAATCAAGGTCTCTACAACTTCTATTTGTAACTTTTTTCTGTATAGTGCATAGGTTTTTATTTATAGCGTGTCAAACTTTTTTCAACGTGATTATTGCTATATACATAGTTAACGGTTGATGAAACATTAAACATGGTAATAACCAAATTTGTGGAACATAAAATTTTTAATAAGGGGTCGTCCATTTATCACGTGAGATTTTTAGGCCACTTTTTGACCCCCCCCCCCCCTCCATAGAGATATATGGTGAGGTTTCTAGCCCCTTTTTTTAAATTTTATGTTTTGACTTTTTTTGACACGTTATAAGTCAAAACACCCCTCCCCCCAGCATGATCAATCGTCATGTTATCCAAATCCCCCCCCCCCTCTATTTGAGCCTCACGTGATTAATGGACGGCCCCTAAACGGTATTTCAAGTTTTTTCCCCATTAAAATGATACATTAATAGCTATAACCCTGTACATGCCGAGTTGACGCACAATAGCCACGAGATTATATCGCTGTATACCACATCATGCGCCTATATATGTTAGGCGGTCTCATCCAGAACGTGGAATAACCCAACGTATCAGAGTAACCCAATATGAGAGACATACTGATCGTGCAAACAGCCATGCAAATGTCCAGAAGATACGATTCAGTCATCATTTTGGGCGAGGACGTTGATCGTCTTGTATTGCTAACCGGATTGGCGAATGGATACGATAACATTTTCTTTCGCAAGCCTGGAAAAGGGCACACACCTGAAACATTATACCGCCCTCATTGTATCAATAGCCGTTACAGCAAAAGTGTTAGGGACAACCTTTGGTTCCTTCACACTTTCAGTGGTTGCGACACTACAGCAGCTGCATACAAAATAAGGAAAACCAAAATTGTTTTCAACATTGCAAAGAAACGATTCCCTACTGAAAGCTGTGAAGTTGTTCACCGGAAAGAACATTAATCCAAATATGATTGCTCACGCTGGAGAACGTTTTTTTTTGTATTGCGCTGTATGGAGGTGACAAATCGGAAGCGTCCATTAATTTTCTTCGATACAAATGCTTCGAAAAATTGGCGAGTAAGTTCAAGCTGAACCTGTCACTTCTACTTCCAACCCAACACACGGCACGTTACCATTCGTTCAAAACCTACCGCCAGGTTCAAACTTGGCTTGGATTTTACCATGACCCTGAAGAATGGGGTTGGAAGCGGACTACAAACGGAATTCAACCAGTTCGAACTGCTATGGCTCCCGCACCGTCAAAGTTTTCTGCAAATAATATCTTGCAAATGCACCAAAAATTGCGGGGCTGCTTGTCGATGCCGCAAAGGTAGCCTCAAATGTTCAATTATTTGTTCTAATGGAGTGAACAAACATGCGAAAATGTGCCAGATACATTTGATGCCACAAAGACGAACATGAAATCGATAAGGATCAAGTTTTCGATTTATCTCCTACGGATATAGCGGACGAAGAAGACAGAGATGTGCAAGGTGATGAGTGTCTTCCTTCATCATCAAACCAGATGAGACTTGCAACGTAAAATAACACACCACTTTTTGTATGAAAATAAATGTTTTAGTCCGTTTTTTATTTCAAAAAATTAATTTACATCCATTGAACTCTGTTATCCCCTTCTTTACCGTTTCCTTGTCATTGTTATCATTATTAATTTTTATCATGTAACGTGATGTACAACCAATGGTATCATGCTACATTGACAATTTTTATGATAAGACGTTTTACCCATGCAAGTAAAGAAGTTCTATAAGTCATTAGTAGTTCTTCATACTATTTATAATTTTAATAGACTCACTACGGAGTATTGTTATTTTTCTAGAGGCTTTTTGTCGTTTTATGTGTTATGAAATGTTTTCCGTGTATTACGAGCAACATTTCCACTGATAATTTACGCGGTGCCACGTTTACTGAGCTATAGCTCTTGAACTATAAATTTCACGGAAATAAGTTTGGAATCAAGTTGATTGAAAATTTTATGTTCTACAAATTTGGCTACTACCATTTTGAACCCTAGAACTACAAACCCATTTTTCTACCTTTAAACTACAAACCGGGGTAAATATTTACCCCACGCGTTTCTTGTTCGTAAAATCGTTCTGAATGTAGTAATGAGACTCGTAAGTACATGAATCTCTTCGTTTCTTGATGCAGAAGAGAATGGTGCAAAGCAAATTCGATTTCATTAAGGTTTACTCGGTGAAAAGTCGATTTAAATACCTGAAAGTGCTAATAAACGGCCAAAACGTCATATTGCAAACAAAAACCTGGGGTAGATGTCTACCCCGGTTTGTAGTTTTAGGGTTAATGTTTCGTCAACCGTTAACTATATACTTAGCAATAACCATGTTGAAAAAAGTTTGGCGTGCTATAAATAACAACCTATGTACTATACAGAAAAAAGTTTCGAGCGAAGTTTCAGAAAATTGTATTATCTACGAAAATGATCTCTACTGTTTTTGTCGTACGATGTACGGTTCACGAGATATTTGATAAAACGTGTTTTCCAAGATGGTGGCTGAAGGACACCCCCCCCCCATCCCGCCGACTTGAATTTAAATTCAGGGGATATTCCCGAACATTTTCCAACAAGCAAATCAATTCTCCAGAAAATTGCAGAAAAAAAGTACCTGGCTCTTGGACTAGAGAACGAACCTATCCAAGCCTTGAGTTTGACCAGTAGCCCTGTATATAAATTCATTTTAAAAAGATATAAAATCCCCTTAAGGTAGTTCTGTAGTTTTTGTCAAATCTTAGGAATTGGCTGAAATCTAAGTATAGTGTAGATATGACCTTCATGGACTGATGTGTACGCAGTACTATCGTGGGATTGATTGGAAAAAATGACAAACTTTGACCGTTTAGTTTCGGAGATATTGACTTATGAAAAGTGGCAATTTTATTCCACACCGAACTCGGGCTCAACCATCTGTAACGGATTGGCAACAGTGTACGCTGCAGCCAGCTGATCGGCGCGTGGTCTGGGAACTCGAAGCGTGTTTTTTCCCGAGTTCTAGTAATTCTGAGGCGGATGCGAAATAAATTTATTCTGCAAACAAATTGAATTTGTTTAATTTATGCATGTATTTATGCATGTATTTGTCTTTGTTACAGCGGATACAATTTAAACTCTCGGCAAGATGTTCTAAATCCACGATCCGACGTCCTTCGACAGCGAATTTTTGTTGCTGATCGTTGAGGTTATGGTCATTCTCATCGCGTTTAGCCGCATTTGCTTGAAACATGGCTGCCACAGCTTTCAGTTATTTAGCAAGCCCTTTTTTCTCGTAAAATTTGCTTTGTATCGCATTTACGTTGACATTTTCACGCTTTTTTTATCTATATAAAATAGTTCGCGAAAGCCGAATCGCAGAAAGCTCAACGCTATGACTGCGGGAAAATCGCGCTGTAGCCACAATTACAGCGCCGCTCTCTATACGAGTATGAGACCTATCTATGCATGAGGTGCGAATGTGTGGGACATATAGAGGGTACAAGCTCTATCAAAAATTTACAACAAACAGCATCGTATAGGCATTGGATGTTACTATACGCTTCGACCGAAACTTTTGGCTCATACGTGTACCTACAGGACTACCTTAAAAAGCTTGATAAGTAAAAAAACGCCAAGTAATAAAAAATGCCCTCGAAAAAATTATCGGATAAAAAATTATTATCTATAAAATTCGAATTAACCTCGAAAAACTTATGATTTTTTTCAAACCATACTTTTATTTACATTATTACTTTTCCAACTTAAACGTACAAAAGAAGTGAAATAACTTTTTATACAAACGCCAAGCAAATTTACTAGAAACGTACACAAAATTGCCAAACACTATAAATACTGTTTTTCTCGACAATTTATTTTAAGAAACCATATTACTATATAATAAAACGTTAGAATCATAATTATATAAAAGTACAACGTATGCATCACACAAGTACTGCACTCAGAAAAAAGATTTATTAAGGACAAAGAATTTTGTCTCCTGGCGAATAAGTTGTCTTATTCGTATGTCGGCCTATTACGATTGTATTAACAGCTAAGAAATGTTTTTATTTAACTTTATGTTTAAGATTTACTAAGAATTTTTCTTAACATCTAATAGGATATATAAATTAGAAGAAATAGGTCTTTTATATCCGACAAATAGAGTTTTTCTTAACATCTAATAGGATTCTTCATAATCCCCCAGCTGGTTTTCTTCGAGGAATTGTGTCATTTCGTCCGTCATTATTTTTTCACTTGATCGTTTTTTTCTCACTTTATATTCTTACTTACACTCAAATCATTCCTCACTTTCGAGTTTCTCACTTCCGAAACGCAACACTGACACTTGTGCCAAAAGCATTGGCATAGGAAGAAGCTACATGGTAAACGTATGCGTGAGCTACATCTGACGAGCGGCCTGCTGTCGGGCCCGTCGCGTTGAAGGGCAAAGTGCGCATGCGCGCATTAGTATCATAGTCGCGAAATAAGAGGTTTTCGTGATTGGAAAGTAGTATTTATTTGATTTGAGGAAATATTTATTCAAATTTTCTATTTTAAATATGGCTTTTAATTGATGTGAAAAATCGGCACGTAAAAAAACATATTTAGTGACGCTGAATAAATTCTGTAGTTACAATCACATAAAAACTGTCTCCATACGAGTAAACGTTTATTAATTTCTAGGAAATTATGTTCTAATGTGCCAATTTATTGAAACATAATAAAGCTTTTTTCTGAGTGTGTATGTTTTTATCACTGGAAATGCTGTGCAACGACTTGGCGTGCATGATTAAGAAAAAATGCCCGGGAAGATACACGATTTTCTTGGAGAAACGTTCCTACAGCTTCCATAAGTAACTTTTGCAACAATTTATTTACTTAGGTTATTTCAAATTATAAAATTGCATCAGTTACTGCATCAGGTATACAGAATAATTAGAAATGAGATGTTCAGCCAGTCAAAACTATGTCTGTTACACGAAAATGTATGCGCCGCAATTGATTTCATGAGATGTATGGTGGTTCTGTAATAGAGTAGAAAGTGAATACTTCTACGTAACTTTCCAAATTATGTAAATAAAGTGAGATTTCAAGAGCCGTGTGGTCTAGGGGTACATCGCTGATTTTTTATTTTTACTATGCGGAATGAGAAACTTGGTTTGCAGTTACATAATAAATTGCGTCAATTTATGTCTTTTTCAACCTGATAGTTAAGTTGTTGAGAAAACATCATCCTTCGCCGCGTTTTTTTCCCCTAACCATGCACGCCAAGTCGTTGCACAGCATTTCCAGTGATACATGCATACAGTACTTACAATCAGTAATAGTACTGATAATCAGATAAATAGTACAGTACAATCAATAATCGTGATTCGAACTTTTTATTATAATAGTAATATGGTTTCTTCAAATAAATTGCTGTGAAAAATAGTATTTCTAGGGTTTGCCAATTTTGTGTACGTTTCTAGTAAATTTACTTGGCTTTTGCATAAAAAGTTATTTCACTTCTTCTGTACGTTTGAATTGGAAAAGTAATAATGTAAACAAAAGTATGGTTGAAAAAAATCACAATCATTTCGAGGTTAAGGGGAGGGTAGGGGATTGCACTTTTGAAAAATCGATTTTTTAATTTTCTTATAGTTAAACATTTCAAGAATATAACTCCAAAATTTCAAGACAATCAAAGCAATACTCTCGAAGTTATTGACTATTTAGTCCTGCTCCTCTAACACTGTAGGTCCGACAGCTGCAGGGTGTCGGGAAGGCAGCGCGCAGCTGACGAGCAGGTATGCAGTTTATTCACTTGGCGATCGTACTTCCCATTATTCTGTTTTGAAAAGGTTTTATTGAATAAAGAGAGGTAACAAAAGCCGTAGACATATATTATAGGTGTATAATATTTTTAAAAGAGAAACGAGCGTCAGTTAAGCAACGTTCGGTCAAACGCTTGTTCTCAGTGATTTTATAATTTCGTCAATGCATTTCCTGATTAAAGATGCCGAGATTGTCTAAAGTTTCAAGAGGTGACCGAACCGATACAAGAACGTATTTGTGCAGATCAAGAAAAAGGCTTCATCCATTAAAAAAAAATAAGGATGAAGCTAATACGAAGAGTGCATCATCGAAAAAGATAAAGTTGAATACCAGTGCGAGCGTGCCGGAAGACGTTGAAAATCATTATAGAATCGTCGATTTTTTGCTTGTTTTCTCAACAATTGCAAGTTTGGTGAAATGTGCTCAGTGTGACGGTTCAGTTGCGTTCGAAAGTTGTAAAAAAGAAAGGTCTTGGCTTTCAAATCTAGGTAAAATGTGCCAATTGTGATCTACGCTAAATACCGTCGCGTGAGAAAACTGGTCATCGCTACGAAATCAACACTCGATTTGTTTTCGTAATGCGTACATTAGGTTTGGGTTTAGCAGGCTGCAATAAGTTTTGCGGTCTAATGGACATTGCAAGTAATTTTTTTAGCCACATCGTCTTATTTGGATATTATGAAATCAATTTGCTTCTACATCGAAACGACTGCAGAAAAATGTCTCCTTTCTGCCGCAGACGAAGAAAAAGACAAAACAAGAGAAAATTCGGAGTCTTATGCTTTGACTTTTTCTGGCTACGGCACGTGGCAGAAGCAAGGCTTTAGCTCCTTGTTTGGCGTCACTTCATTGATCGGTTATTGGACTGAGAAAGTTATTGATATTTTCGTAAGTAGTTTGTATTGTCAGTCTTGCAAATTGTGGGGAAAAAATTGAATACAACTGAATTTCGAGAGTGGCACGAAGAACACGTTGATAATAATGAATGTCAAGCCAATCACACCGGACCATCTGGTAACATGGAAGTAGGCGCAGTAACCGAAATGTTCCGCCGCTCAGAGGAAAAGTATGGAGCAAATATCAGCAACTATGTCGGAGACGGCGATAGCAAAACTTATGGCAATTTAGTGAAAGCGAAACCTTACGGTGAAAATTTGACTACAAATAAAATTGAAGATAAAGTCGTGAAAACAGGAAAAAATTCAGGTAAAAAATGGCGAAGTAAAGTACTCGGCGGCAAAGGAAAACTCACCGGAAAAGTCATCGATAATTTAAGTCGATACTACGGAGCAGCAATAAGACATAATTGTGATTCGGTAGAGAAAATGAAAAATGCGATCTGGGCAACGTACTACCACCAGCAGTCGACAGATGATAACCCTCAACACGATAAGTGCCTGAGCGGCGAGGACTCGTGGTGTCCTTATCAAAAAGCTCTGGCCACAACAGGAGTGGAAAATTTTAAACACAATTACACTCCGCTTCCAAAAGATGTCTTACAAGCAATCAAAATGATTTGCGAAGATCTAAGCAAGGATGAACTTCTTGAGAGGTGTCTTGGAGGTTTTACCCAAAATGCCAACGAAAGTCTGAACCAGCTAATTTGGAGGATTGCACCGAAAAAATTACATGAACATCAGCGTTGGGCCGAGCGCTCACGAATACGCAAAATTGGAGGATAACTGTCGCATCAACAGGGCCGAGATACAAGCTGAGAAGGAGAGCAAAGAAGCCAGGATAAGGCAAAGGCTTGAAAAAAAAGAGGCTCAAGACATCGAAGCTGCTGCAGGGAGTCTACTCTATGGAACTGGAATCGATGATTCTGTGTAAGTTGGAAAAAAAACCTCACTTTTTAGCTTCTAAAACTTCAAACGCGTTTTTCTCGAAAAGACTTTTTCAAAGTCCGTGTTCATTTGAAAACTACATGACCGATTTATTTCAAACTTGGTACACACTTTCTACATACAAAATACCTTCCCCCACCGGTTAGTTTGAAATTTTTTTACATAGTAAATACATTTTATTATAATTTTTTTACACAGAAAATTAGCACTTTTCACTTTACATGACCAACAAAAATTTGGAAATTAAAAAAAATTATCAAACACCGTTGGGGGGAGGATTTGATGATACTTTGACTAAATGTTAATGGTACTTGATTTTAGATCATTTCTAGCTAACGAGGGGACAGTACGGCAGTCGGATGTTTGTAATTTTTCGTACTCATGGTACGTGAAGTTCAGAGCTCAAATATTAATATCCCAAAGCAGTTCGACGCCATATTCAGAAATTTTCGAGAAAATTGACTTTGAATTTTTCCAGCGCACTCTTATCCCACAAAGATATTCGAACCGGGCTCGTGGCGTACCCGGTAGCGCTCGAGTCTAGTAATCGCGGGGTCGCTGGTTCGAGTCTCACTTCGACATTTTTTTTTTTTCATTTTTTTTTTAATTCGCATACCTCCGTCATTTAAATATCCCGATAAATTTTTGTTGTATATAATCACATATTATTATATATAATTAATATAATATATCTATATATGTTTATATATGGACAAAATCCATATATAGTTATTTATGTACAAAATTCATTATAGTTATACATAATTATATATTTTCTCATATATGATCATATATTATTTATATATAACAATAGGTGATTATTTATAAAAAAATAAAAAAATAATCCCGGGATAAAAATCATAAAATCTATGCTAATTCACATATATGTAATTATAATTGTCAATGATAAATGCAAGTCTTATTTTTTATTATCTCTTGCTTGAAATTGCGAATAGGCGACGTAAAAATATCCAGTAATAATATTTACATAAACTCCCTTGTAGATTAATAGGAATATAAATAGAAGAATAAATGTTGAAATATGTGAATATAACGCTTGCTTTGGCAAACATCGATATTGTGAATAACAGTTCTGCGTACATCGTTTGCCTTTGTCCTGATCAACTACCTGCGAAGCAGGCACAGCTGCTTGTGCACAAAAGATTTCTGGGAATTCCAGAACGGGTGGAAGGGATACGGCGTCTTCCGCAAGGAATGCCTGTTTGAAGTAGCATTCGACCGTTGGTTTTCGGAGCAGCAAGTACTGTTTTTCGGCGTGGTGCACGATTTTGTAGAATATTCGATAAAAAAAAGATCAAAATGTCGGGCGTGGGAGACGACGAGGTGCCTGGGCCTTCGACGGCACAAGATGATATTGAATATTCTTTGTGCAGTGAAGTTTCAAAATTACAATTGAAGGATGCCCTCGTATATTACGAGCAAATTCTCACACAAAATAATCTTGTGGCACCAACACCATCGGAGGTAATTACTGAAGAGGGAATGTTACTAGCAGAAGACTTGTTCCATTATACAGTACAAACTTTACACGAAAAAAAGTTTGTAACGGATGAAGAACTAATTATGCTTGATGAATTGGACGAAGAATACGCTTTTGACGAACCTGCATCTGACAACGAAGATTCTTCTGAAAATTATGAGCCAGATGAGAAAAGGGCGAAATCGTACACGGACAATATTCCGCTGGATTATAAAAGGAAAGTTATCAATATAGTTCGAGCACATCCGACATGGAGCCTAAAAGTTCTGCAAAAAACGGGTGCAGCCGCTTAAAGCGCATGGAGGAATTGCCAAACTGGGAAAAACATGTAAAAAGCGGAGGAACCATGACAGACAAATACGCGACTATCGATTCGTGGACTTACGATCGCTTTGAGGAAGCGCGACAGAACAACCAACAAGTTACAACCCGGAACTTGCAGCAGTGGGCTTTATCGGCTGCGAGTCAATTTGAAAATTTTGATTTCAAAGCTTCCGATAGGTGGGCTGGGAAATTTAAACGGAGACATCGAATTCGCCAAAGAAAAATCACGAAGTTTGTAACGGAAAGAGAAACCGCAACGCGGGATGAAATCCTGGCTGTTGCAGAAGATTTTCGTATCCAGGCTCGTGATGTCATACCAAACTTTGGTCCCGATTTCGTCATTAATACAGACCAAACAGGTATTCAAAATTTGTTCTCATTTTCCATAATAAATTAATGTAGACTTTCGTATATAGTATTTTCAATTTATTCCTTTTCCATTTTTTTCAGGATGCTAATACCAGTCGACGTTCGACAGAACTCTGGCGACCAAAGGATCAAAAGTAGTACTGGTAAAGCGGCAGAATATGAATAAAGTCACCCATTCCTATACTGCGCAGTACTCTGTCACCCTATCAGGAAAATTGTTGCCCCTGGTGTTCGTATGCCTACAAGAAACAACAGGTTCATTTGGTCCCAGAGTTCAAAAATCGGTCGACGAGTACTTAAAAAAATACGGAAACGTCGTAGTCACGTCATCGAAATCGGGAAAATTGACTACAAAGTTATACGAAGATTTTTTAATCAACGTTTTGAAACCCTACGTAAAAAAAGAAAAGTTTTTCTTGATTATCGATTCCTGGGGAGGCCAAACCGATACCGTGATGTACAATGAGGTGTTTCGAAATGACAGGCGTCTGCCTACTTGCACGGTGCAGGTAATTCCACCAAAATGCACTCCATTAGTGCAACCTTGTGACGTGTATTTTTACCGCCAAGTAAAAAATTTCATAAAGCGTCTGCAGAACTGCGCCTATCTGATTGAACAAGGACGTGAAATTAATGATAGAGAAGATTGCATAAAAATTCATTCTATTGTTCATCATCAGTTGTCTTCTCCGGTCTTCAATAACATGATCAGATATGCGTGGTTTGCTTCGAAACTTTGCGACCAAAGAGAAATCTTCATGAACGTGAATGAAGTTTGTTTTCCGATCGATGTATTGAAAAAAAATTGCGAATGTAACAATGCAGCGTTTGTACGGTGTGCGAGATGCCGTGAAAATTACTGTTTTCCTTGTTTTTACGATGGTTATCACTCTGGCTCGTGTAACATTACACCCGATGTATAAAACAAACGAATACAGACCGAATAATAAAGTATTCAATTTCTTACCCGACGTTTTTCATTTTCATCCTAAAAATGTTGTTGGTTATAAATATTGATACTTGAAAATGTATGTTTATAATCAAGAGATAATTAAAAATATGACTTGCGTTTTTTCATTTAAAAAAAATGAAAAAAAAAAAAAAAAAAAAAAAAATTCGAAGTGAGACTCGAACCAGCGACCCCGCGATTACTAGACTCGAGCGCTACCGGGTACGCCACGAGCCCGGTTCGAATATCGTTGCATCTTTGTGGGATAAGAGTGCGCTCGAAAACTTCAAAGTCAATTTTCTCGAAAATTCCTGAATATGGCGTCGAACTGCTTTGGGATATTAATATTCGAGCTCTGAACTTCGCGTACCATGAGTACGAAAAATTACAAAAATCCGACTGCCGTACTGTCCCCTTGTAAGATACAGTAAACACCGCAAATCGTGTTTTTCCAAAGGCGTTCTTGGAAAAGCTTTGTCACCGGCTTGTTTGTGGATATTTTCGCGTACAAATTTCACGTAATGTTCCTGAAATAACACTTAACAATGTACAAAAGGTTTCAATAAATTTACTCTATCCATATAGATGAAAAAAAGCCGTAAAAAAGTGCTTTTTTCACGCTGAAACCCCTGCTCTCCCCTTCATTCGAATTTTGTAGATAGTGAAACGACCGACAATTTTTTTGAGGGCATTTTTTTATTACTTCTTTAAATTCTTGGCGTTTTTTTTATTTCTTCAAGTTTTTTAAGGTTAATCTTACTACCATTCACGAATGATCAACTCCTAGAAGATTGGATCCTCCAAGCCGACAATTATCGACAGCACACTACTCGTAGTTAGAAAACTTTTAACTAAAAAAATGTATTGGTTTTATCGTGGTCATCTCGTGGAGGAAGGATGGGCGAAGACATAGGTCGAGTGTTGTTGGCTGTTAGAGTCAATGCCACATCGTTGCGGAGAAGAGATTCGGCAAAAAGGAAGAGCAACGCGTTATTTAATATATTATAAAGTCAGCGAATAATGTTTTTACTTCAGTTTGAATTTATAGTATTCTTTTGGGTCGGTCTTAACTAGTTGTCCGCTGATAAAATTTGAACAAATGATATATTGTTGATATCAATTGCTTAAAGTAGTTGAAAATAAAGTTTTATCGTAGCATTGTGTTACGTAATATTCTATATTTTCAATCCCAGCTAACATTTAATCGTGTGAAATGGAGTAAACCTGTATTCGTATATGCAATGAGCGGTCATAAGTAGTTGGCCGCCACCGTATGTGTATATACACACACACACACACACACACACACACACACACACACACACACACACACACACATATATATATATATGTAAAAGGGCACTTATCGGTACCCAAATCGGACCCCAACGGTACATACCGGGACATTTGTCACATACGGGGACCCGGTATTTTTTTAGATGAAACGGATGATGTGGGGACCGGTCCCAATTTTATTTAACGGTAATTATTAGGACCTTGCATATTGAGGATAAAAGGTGTTTATGGGGACCACGACCACGTAGAAGAAACAGAGGCAAATGCACGAGCTCTGGGTGAAAACATAAGTGAAGATAGGCAAAGGCAGCATGGGGTACGCGAATGAAAATGACATTTAAACATTGTTCACAGAAATCATAAAATGTATTGCTTTACTCGATAATTTGATGGTTGTATTGTTCAATGAACAGAAAAAAAATTAATAACTATTCCCAAACACTATTAATTATACTGTTACGACCTTTAAAAAAATGAATACAATTGACATGAGAGGATTTTAATCCTTCGTCGACATACTTATATTTGGCCACGAATTTGACACACTTGGTCAATTTGGGCAGGTGGATGAAGTACCCGGATAGTACTTCATCCACCTGTCCTTAACAAGCCTTCGGTGGGTTTTTATTGAAAATAATCAGGGATCCGCTTTGAACATTTCTTCATATGCCTGCGTAATTAATATTAGGAAAATGTCAAATAAAATATTTCTAAAAAATAATTAAAATTTTCACTTTTGTAAAAGTGAGCATATTACTAAAAATTTATCTGAGTCAAAATGACCCATTGTAGCAACGTCGGGTTAATACTGTATCCGAAATAATACACAAAACAAGCCTCGTGGGAAACCAAATAATGCATTAACATGAGATATAGAGTTTATTTTTTTAATTCTCTTTAATTTAACTACAGAAACATTTATCCATTTAAAAATGGATCGGTTACACCGACCGGGGAAAACCATCGCGCGATTTCTTTTTCAAATCGTCAAAATATTGATATTTTTATTCAATTATTAGATAAGTACAATTAATGTATTATCAATACTCGGTCGTAATGATGAAACAACCTCTGGATCGCGATTGTGTAGATCGTAGTTCTGATCTGTACCTCTACGAAAAAAAATATATTTGACACTGTACGTCCACTTGTAATGGTAAATACCGGTACCGTTCTCGTTTCGTAATGGCCAATATGGGGACCGAACGAGTGGTGGTCCTGAAATCTAACTTTACGAAAAAGAACAGTTTGATAGTGTACGTCCGCGTGTAATGGTATATGTCGGTACCGGCTCTATGTCCCTGTTGCAAAGAACCGATATAAACCAATAAAAACAGAAATACTATCGGAAAATGATGTGTTTTTGTCCTTGCACACACTTATGGATTCCGACAGGATTGACGATTTTTTGAAATATATGATTCTATCGGGTTTTGTACGTATCTACGGTGCCCATAGATTACCTATAGAATCCGAAAACAGTTCCGCGTAGTTCAATGTGCAAGTGCAGATACCTTTTAAATTTCAATCGTAATTAATCTGCAACAGCAGATTACTTTAAAATGTCTATTACATTTTAACGGAATGAACTTGTACTCACAAACTGGAATTCTATTGGTACTAATCGGCAGAACCCAATTGCATAGTCCGTATATAAAGTTATATGTTACAATCGTAATTTGACGGCAATCAGTTTATATGTGACTTTTCAGATCAAAAACTTACCTTTAGCTGTACGAGAATGTATACGTATTGGCAAATTATTTTTTGTCTAAACCTACTCGACTTTTCAGATCGAAAACTTACCTTTCGCTGTATGAGAATGTATTAGTCTTTGGAAATTATTTCCTATCCGCACCTATTTGCATGTACTGGTATTATAAAAGATTCGTCCTCAGAACGAGGCACGGTTTTTCATCAGTAAATACGGGTCTGGCATTCATCCGTTTGGATCGAATTTTTCTGATACAGGTAACTAAGGATGGGATCCATTCAATCGTTTGCTATATGGATTCTCGAATCCAACAATAATCCTTTGTTGTATGGGAATGTATGTGTATCTGCAAGTTATTTTTCATCCGCACCTATCGGAATGTACTAAAATTGTAAATGTTTCACCCTCAAGAGGAGGCGTCGATATTTATCAGTAAATACGGGCCAATCATTTAACTGTGTAAATCAGTTTTTTCCTATGCAGATAACTCAGAGTGAGGATTCGTTAAATCGGTTGCTATATGGACTTTCAATATAATGATTATCTTTTGTCTTATGAGAACATATTGGTATTAGCCAATTACTTTGTATTTGCATTCATCGGTATGTACCCGTCTTGTAAAAGATTTCGGATCTTTCCGAATCGGATGAGGTAATCTTGGCGAGGGCCCGACGCAATGCAGGGAATGCCCGGTCACATTTCTGCACGGGAAGCCGTAAAAGCGACAAAAACGGGCTAGTTTAATATAGAATTATGTATAGGAATGAGTAGAAATAAAAAATTTACAAACTGCCATTGTTTGAGAAAACTGTATCAACGAAGTCCTATTGGATATAAAATCAAAATTAAAATAAAATCCAATAAAATATTGGATATAAATGGAAGTATATAATATCACGCCGTCTCTGTCACGCTGCTCTCATCGCTGCTGCCGCTACTGGCGGTGCTGCTGTCGCCAGTATTATTTTTTGAGTTTGTTTTGTCTGCAACATACGTAAGAACATTAGTTGAGCGCGAGGGTGGCCCTCCATAGCGTGCGCTTGGCGTATCACGTAGTTTACCGATTCACTGCGCAAATTACGCAATACGAAAAGTACGCGTAATTGGGCTTCTCTGGGGTGGGATGCATTTGTGATAAAAAAAATATGTATCGGAATGTATGGGATTCGATCGGTTTCTATCCTCTATCTGTTTCTACCGGGCCTTAGGGGTAAGTTCGGTCCTGTACAAGAAGATCGATAGAACGGAATCTATGAGATTCTATCGGTTTCTTTTATCGTTATACTTCAGTGAATAAAAATGTACGCGACGACTGAATATAATAAAAATTTCACGTTCACACACACGGTACAATAAATCTTAATGAGTTTCAAGAAGTAATTTTAAAAAGCTAAAGCCTTTGATCCCCAACAATAATAAAAGAAAAAGTCATTGCCATTTCGTCTGCAAACCTGGGTATTTCGTATCCGAGACAAAACTACTTGCCTAATAAGTAGCTTCATTTGTTTAACAAACAATAAATGGAAAAACAGTATTTGTCGATAATTTTATGATTGTTATATTGAAGTGAATATTTCGAACACTGGCATGATTTTTTTCAAAAATGTTCGAATGTATTAACCTGATAAAAGGATGGTAGGTCTTGAAATATCCAGATTTACATACGGACGGTACCGGAAAAACGATTACAGACAGAGTGTTAATCTGAACGTATCTCAATCTTTGAATAATGTACTTACTAAGAAATATCCAGCGGTATGGCACAGCCGTGTCCGTGTTTTTCACTGCACGTTTATCACAATTCACGTGTTCGCTTTTTTCACTTTCTTCGGGTTGTTCGGAACTTTTACGAATACCAGTTGTCGTGCCGAGTGATCAAGAAGAAGTGATTAGCCGATGCCGGTCGCTGGTAGCCGCGCGTACAGTGCCGGCAAGCGAAGGGCGTATCTTGTTCCCCCACCGAACGCTATTGAATGACAAAGCGAGTTCAAGATCCCTCGAGATTTTTTTTTCAATTTTTAATACGTTCTTTAATTTTTTTAACCTTTTCTATGCTATGTACATTTTTCAAAATGTGTTTGCTTGGATTACATTATTTTTGAATGATGGATGAGCCGTGATTTTGTTTTTAAATCAAAATCTGATGATAACCAGATAATATCGACAGTAGAAAATGATTTTGTTAAATAATTTGTGATTTTTTATATTAATTAACCATTTAAAAATAGAATAATGTTTAGAGACAAACAATAAAAGTCTTGTTTGCCTACGAATAATTTCATTATATAAAAATAATTTTACCCAAGCAAACACATTTTGCAAAATGTACGTAGCATAAAAAAGGTTAACAAAATTAACGACCGTATACAAAATCGAAAAAAAAGTACCTTTGAGAGGACTCGAACTCGAAATTAAGGCCGAGTTGAATGCTGGTCTGTTTCAAGGAACATCAGTACCTACCTAACATCCTGTAAAATCACATCGCTAAACTCGATTGTCGTCTGACGGAACCCCCTTGTTAACTACAGATAAAGCCATGCAGATATGGACAGATCGAAGCATACGATCTGTTGAAAAAGACCGACAGAAACCGATCGAATCCCATTCATTCCGAGACATCTCTATCGAAATTTGATGTCTCTGTCTCTACACCTATCGGATTCTATCAAAAGAATGGGTTGGGGGAGGGGGGGAGAGAGAAAGAGATCGCGACATTTATTTTGCGCCCTGGGACAAGTCTTCTCAAGCACTAAAGCAGGGAGAGGGAGAGAAACAATGTAACACTCAGTTCTGTAGAGGCAGTATTGTGATTTTTTAAAAGTTTTTGTATTACTCTTTGGATTAGTTTAGTTTTTGATTTTTTATGGCATTTCCTAACATGCACTGGATATTCAGTAGAAAAAAAATGTTACGGTATAAAACTTGAACGTGAAATGTAGCAACAAAAGTCTGTGCAAAATTTTAGATAGACAAAAGGTATTGGCTTTTCGGAAGTATACCCACGTACTAGTGCGAACTGCCGTCTGTTTCTATTTTTTCTAACATTTTTGAAAATGCAAAAAATGTGAACAAAATAATGAAAACCATAAACGCTTTCTGTGTTTTGTGTAACAAAGAGGCTATTTCACGTACAGCAGACCCGATTCTGAGGCTGAATCTTTTACAATACAAATAAATACATATATGCGCAAATAGACTAGTTTTGTACTTACGTATGCATTACCATAGTAGAGATGCCATTTTTTATTGGGTATCTGCATAGGTTGGAAAACGCCAAGTTGAAACACATGCAGGAAACTGTTTCGAACGGATATAAGTTTGACTCATATTTTCATACAAACACCCAAGCTTCATGATTCAGCTGATTCTTTGACTGTACGAATAAATGCCGAGATGCTCAGATACATTGTAATCTGCATTAACATATGCATTCACATAGACTTAAAGGTCAGTTTTGCATTAGATAATCCATATAGAACCCTATCTTAAATATTCTCTCTTCACCCTGGATAAGTTTGGAAACTCTGATTAAAACATATACAGGTTAAACCCATATTTACTAATAAGATCATTGAATCTGTATATCCCCATTAAATGTTAATCAGTCAATAGAAATTACTGCTGATGAAGTGACTCATCTGAAATATCTGATTCATTCATATTGAAAACGTACATTTTTATCAGAAAATGATGCGTTTTTGTCCATGGAATCACAAATTCTATCCCATACAAAACTTGGTCCTAATATATCTGTCATTTCTCATGAGGCGAAATAAGTACAGTTTCATACGTATCAATTTTTGCATTCGAGATCCGATATCAAAAAATCGTGGACTTTCCTGTTTTTATGCACATTCGATTCCAAACGGCCAAGTCCATTTGAAACCTATAAATTTATAACTTGTGGAAATACAATTAGAAAAATATTCAAATTAAATCCGTAGCTGCTGATAAATGCACGCAACTTGTTAATCAGTGTAAAATGCAGTTTTGATCCAGTAGATCGCACATACGTAATTCCCTATAAATTCCATCTTGCTCATAAAACCAATAGAATCTGATACATTCCATATCGCTGCATCCAAATAGATACCGTATATACGAACATTCCAATGAGTCCAGATAAATTACGAGAATCCGCTATCTGTGCTGCCAATAGACCAAACAGCAATGTATCGGATTTTTATCGTTGGCTACAGGATCCTATCGGATCTTTGCAACAGGGGTCCTAATGCGTGGTACAGGGACCAGGTGGAATATCGTATATGATTTGTGGCTCCAGTATGTACTTTTACGAGAAAGAATAGTTTCAACGTGTACATCGACGCGTAATGGTACAAAACGGTATGACTTAAAATGTTGTATAGGCCAACATCGGGACATTGGGGTCTACTTTCGTTAACCCTTCGAAATCACACTCTCGGCCTGTAACTTCGTGGTCACATGGGTCCGTGTAACCCCGCCATGTTTGAATGAGTACCACGTTGATTCTATTGTTTCGAAGGGCTTATAAAAATTCAGGGTGTAATTGTGGACATTCTAGAATGTAGTATTCTCAGTATAACATTATAATCGACGTTTAAAATGAAGGAAAAGAAACTTGAACCCGTGTAGAAATTTGGGTCGGGAAAAAGTACTGCCCCTGATCTGCCTTCCCGAGATAATATCAGGCTTTGGTCGGGCCTTTCACCCTGAAAAAGGTTCGCAATGTAACGGTCCTAAGGTTAGGTCCCGATCCGCCATTCCCTTTCTTGGGAACTGATCAGCAAAGGGCCGGGGAACAAGCGGTAAATGACAGGAAAGTAGTAGGGAGTAGATCGTTATCGTTAAAAAAATCATTACGTTACGTGATAATTTAATGCATGGATTGTTGTTCAATGATAAAAAAAATTAAGAATTGTTCTCAAATGCCATATTTGATACTGTTACAACTTTTTTTTCTAAATGTTGATACACTACATTGACATAAAATGAATTTTACACAGTACCCGAAACGGGGCACAAAACATTCATCGTGGGAAACAAAGTAGTATATTAACATGAGATGTAGAGTTTATATCTTCGACTTTCTTTGGGACGCTTTATTTTTGAAATCGTCAAAATATTGATATTTTTATTCAATTAACGGGCAAGTATGATTAATGTATTATCAATACCAGGATGTACTTATGAAAGAAGCCCCGAATCGCAAACACGACGATTGTGGTCCTGATATGTACCTTTACATAAAAAAACAGTTTGCCCGTGTACGTCCGCGTGTAATGGTATATGTCGGTACCGTTTCTGTTTCGTAATAAATAATATGAGGACCAAACGGGTTCTGGTCCTGAAATATACCGTTACGAAAAAAAAAATGTATACTGTACGTCCGCGTGTAATGGTCTATGTCGGTACCGGCTCTATGTCCTAATGGATGATACGGGGACCAGGCGGATTATCGTATGACTTGTGGTTCCAGCATGCACCTTTGCGAGAAAAAATATTTTCGACGCGTACATCTACACGTAATGGTACAAAACAATACCATTGCAAATGTCGTATAGGTCAATGTGGGGACATTGGAGTCTACTCAAATAACTTGTACCACTTTGTTCCATTTCATGTCGATGTATTTATCGAAACCATTTTTTTCCTATAAAGGTGCATGTTGCTTACAGTTTGGGGCCTTGACGAGTGCTATGGTTCTTGGCTTTGCAATTTCAAGAAACTGCCATCATAATTTTATTAAATCTTTGGAATGTTTATCGAATATGTGTGTACCCTTTCAGCGAAGAGCTTATACATTTTTAAGACAGCGAGGGAAATACGTGAAAATGGAAAAACGAAATGAATTGTTTTCTTAAAAAGTAATGGAGCTTCTGATTTTTTAAATCTATAGACTTAATTGACAATGAAATGTCAAAAACGAAGAAAATAGTGATGCGTTTATTAGAGCACCAATTCCAAATATCCAGCTTTGAAACGTTAACGGGGTCATCCCATGTGACAGCTATTTTTTTCAATGAGTATGAGTGGTGTGCGGCCGTGTTGATAATACGAGATGTTGAGGAATCGGCTTCGATTCGGCCCGTGAGATTTCCAAGGTCGTGGTGGAAAGAAAGAAGGAGTTTTTTTCACTCGTTTACGTTTCGATCCTTGGTTCGGATCCTCTTCAGAAACTTTATTTATTCTACAAATTTCGCGATACAAGTTATATTAATAGAAATTACAGATTTTTTTTTATTTTTTTTTAATAAAATAATAATTGTATTTATTGTTATAAATAAGTCTTAGATGTGTTTTAATGATTTGTGTAAATTTTGTGTTAGTTTTTTCTCATAATTTTTCCAATCATGTTGATATTGTGTGATTGTTTATAACAAGTTATTGTAAGAGATATAAGAATTATGTTAGATAACGAACCTGAATATTGTCAATATTTCTAGTTTTCTTTTGGTTTGTGCTTGGAAGATGGTTGATGTTGACAGTATGTTTGATGATGACATACTGTCTTGTGAGGTTGGTTCGGAGGGTTGATTTCGAACCGTTTTTTATATTTCAATTGATGGTATAATCGTTTTTTGGTGATTGTATTATCTGTGAAAAATTAGTATGGTGAAAGAATCTTTATTTTGATCTATTGCCTTGATTAATGAGATATTGTGTGAAAGTGGTAATTACCTATTGAAATAAACTAAATATATCCTCACAAGCACAAAGAAGAAAACTAGAAAAAATTTTCTCTGCTCTACATGTCTAGTAGTGACGTCCAAGAGAGTTCGAGAAAGACTAAGTGGCAAATGTAATGTTTCTGGAGAGAGGGAGAATGATCCTTTGTCAGTGCTGTGTCAAGAGTTTGGGGGTGCCCGTGTCATGTTAAGAGGTTAAAATATTATGTCAAGAGTTTTTTTAAATTTAGTCACAAGTTTTAAAATTGACGTGTGTAGTTATGGTGATAAAATATTGTTATGATTATATTATTGAATTGTATATTGAGCTAAGATTTTTTATGTCAGTTCTAAAATTGATGGCATTGGGATGCGCTTTGATTTGTATCATTTCTAGGATCAATCTTTTTTTGAGCCATTTTTCATTGTTTAAAATTTTAACATCGTCAAATTTGAAATCGTGTTTTTGTTCTATTGCGTGCTGTGCTAGAGCTGTGTGTATTGTGTTGGTGTGTTTTAGGCTATTTTTGTGTTCATTGATTCTGTTTTCAAGGTATCGTTTTGTTTGGCCTATGTATGTGGAGTTACAATCATTACAATCAATTTTGTATACTATGTTAGATTTGTTGCTGTTGTCAATCTTGTCTTTGGTGGAGCCTGTGATCGATAAGATATTGTGTTTGTTGTTTGTGACTAATGTCATATTATATTGTTTGAAAAGACGAATTAGTTGGTGATGGATATTTTTTGTGTATGGCAGATTTATTAGTCTAGAGGAGTCAAAGTTTTTGTTTTTGTTGTTTTGATTGTTGATTGTAGCAACTCTTTGTTTTATTGTTTTTTCTGTGAAAGAAATCGGATAGCAATTTTTTGTCATTGTGTTCTTAATAAGTTGAAGATTTTTATGGTGAAAGGAAGGATGAGATAGTTTTATTGCTCTGTCAACTAACATGTAAATTATAGCTTTTTTTTGGGAAAGTGGGTGGTGTGAGAAAAAGTTTATAAATCTGCCAGACCAAGTAGGTTTTCTGTACCAATTTGTGATGATTGAACATTGATTACGGATTAAGAGAATATCAAGAAAAGGAATTTTATTATTTTCTTCTATTTCTGATGTAAATTGTAATTTTGAATTATATGAGTTAAAAATATTGATTGTGGATTCTATTTTGTCAGTTGGCAAAGCAATAATAATGTCGTCGACATATCGTTTGTATAGTGGCAGTGAGAATTTTAATTTTTCTAAACAATTTTTTTCTAAATCAATCATAACGATGTTGGATAGTATAGGAGCAAGAGGCGAACCCATTGGTAATCCAGAAATTTGTTGATAAATTTTGTTCTGCCAAGTAAAATAAGTTGAAAACATGATGTATTCTATGGCTTTTGTTATTTCGTTTAGTGGAAAAGTTTCGGAGAATAGGTTTTATCTTTTTTGAAGGCTTTGAATAACTAGTTGTAATGGAATGTTGGTATAGAGAGATACGACATCAAATGAGACAAGTTTGTAGTTGAGTGGGATTGATATGTTTGAGACTGATTGTTTTAAGTGAAAGCTGTCTTTGACGTGTGAGTTTGTTGTGTGTAATAGTTTAGATAGTTTTGATTGGATAAATTCTGCTAATTTTTGTGTTGGGCTATTGATTGATGATACTATTGGACGATGTGGAAAGTTTTTTTTGTGAATTTTTGGAAGGCAATAGAGACGAGCTAAGTTGCAATTTTCTGCTTTTAAGTATTTAAATTTTGTTTCATCGGTTATTTTTTGGCTTTTCCGTCTGGTGAGAATATTGTTTATGCCTTTTTGTAGGATATTGATAGGGTTCTTATTTATTAGTTTGTAAGTTGAGGAGTCTGCGAGTAAATTGTTTGTTTTGGTGATGTAATCTGATTTGTTTAAAATGACTGTTGAATTTCCTTTATCTGCTGGTGTAATTAAAAGTTGTGGATTGTTTTTTTAAAAAGGAAGAAGTGTGATTTATAATTTTAATGGTGTTGGAGAATGATGTTGGTATATTCAATTTGTCTATGATTTTAGTGAATTCTTTTCTGATTTCGTTTTGTCTGGGTTTGTCGAGTAGAAATTCTAGTTTGGATTCAAGTTCAGAAATGGAGTTGTGGATGTAGTTTTTTATATTTGAAGGTTTGAGATAAGGAAAACAAAATTTTTCACCAAGAGATAAGAATGTGGAAATGTGTGAAGGAATATCAGTATTGGAGAGATTTATGAGCCATTCTTTCGTGTTGTTTTCTGTAATTGTTGAATTAATATTATTCAGAGGATCGGTAAAGGAATTATTATTTGCGTTATGTTGCGTATTAGTGAAAATTGAGTTTGAGGAACTGTAGTTATGTATTGGTTGATTATTGTTTTGATGATTCTGGTAGTGTGTATTCTTTTGGTTGAGATGTATTTGTGAGTCTATTGTTCTTAAAAATTCATCATGATTGAAAATGGGTTATATAATTCAAAATTACTATTTGAATTACAATTCATATAATTCAAAATTACAATTTACATCAGAAATAGAAGAAAATAATAAAATTCCTTTTCTTGATATTCTCTTAATCCGTAATCAATGTTCAATCATCTCAAATTGGTACAGAAAACCTACTTGGTCTGGCAGATTTATAAACTTTTTCTCACACCACCCACTTTCCCCAAAAAAAGCTATAATTTACATGTTAGTTGACAGAGCAATAAAACTATCTCATCCTTCCTTTCACCATAAAAATCTTCAACTTATTAAGAACACAATGACAAAAAATTGCTATCCGATTTCTTTCACAGAAAAAACAATAAAACAAAGACTTGCTACAATCAACAATCAAAACAACAAAAACAAAAACTTTGACTCCTCTAGACTAATAAATCTGCCATACACAAAAAATATCCATCACCAACTAATTCGTCTTTTCAAACAATATAATATAACATTAGTCACAAACAACAAACACAATATCTTATCGATCACAGGCTCCACCAAAGACAAGATTGACAACAGCAACAAATCTAACATAGTATACAAAATTGATTGTAATGATTGTAACTCCACATACATAGGCCAAACAAAACGATACCTTGAAAACAGAATCAATGAACACAAAAATAGCCTAAAACACACCAACACAATACACACAGCTCTAGCACAGCACGCAATAGAACAAAAACACGATTTCAAATTTGACGATGTTAAAATTTTAAACAATGAAAAATGGCTCAAAAAAAGATTGATCCTAGAAATGATACAAATCAAAGCGCATCCCAATGCCATCAATTTTAGAACTGACATAAAAAATCTTAGCTCAATATACAATTCAATAATATAATCATAACAATATTTTATCACCATAACTACACACGTCAATTTTAAAACTTGTGACTAAATTTAAAAAAACTCTTGACATAATATTTTAACCTCTTAACATGACACGGGCACCCCCAAACTCTTGACACAGCACTGACAAAGGATCATTCTCCCTCTCTCCAGAAACATTACATTTGCCACTTAGTCTTTCTCGAACTCTCTTGGACGTCACTACTAGACATGTAGAGCAGAGAAAATTTTTTCTAGTTTTCTTCTTTGTGCTTGTGAGGATATATTTAGTTTATTTCAATAGGTAATTACCACTTTCACACAATATCTCATTAATCAAGGCAATAGATCAAAATAAAGATTCTTTCACCATACTAATTTTTCACAGATAATACAATCACCAAAAAACGATTATACCATCAATTGAAATATAAAAAACGGTTCGAAATCAACCCTCCGAACCAACCTCACAAGACAGTATTTCATCATCAAACATACTGTCAACATCAACCATCTTCCAAGCACAAACCAAAATAAAACTAGAAATATTGACAATATTCAGGTTCGTTATCTAACATAATTCTTATATCTCTTACAATAACTTGTTATAAACAATCACTCACACAATATCAACATGATTGGAAAAATTATGAGAAAAAACTAACACAAAATTTACACAAATCATTAAAACACATCTAAGACTTATTTATAACAATAAATACAATTATTATTTTATAAAAAAAAAAAAAAAAATCTGTAATTTCTATTAATATAATTTGTATCGCGAAATTTGTAGAATAAATAAAGTTTCTGAAGAGGATCCGAACCAAGGATCGAAACGTAAACGAGTGAAAAAAACTCCTTCTTTCTTTCCACCACGACCTTGGAAATCTCACGGGCCGAATCGAAGCCGATTCCTCAACATCTCGCTATTTTTTTCACTTTTTTGGGATTCTTTGTTGTTGATGATGAATCATTAAACGCACTACCTTTGAATTTTTACCATACATTTATTAACACTTTTACAGTCCCTCAGAATGTTATTGAACAAAAATAACGAACTGATTCGACTTTACACAGTTTGGAAGACACTCATGAATAAAAGAAAAAAACTGGTTGACGGCTGTCATGATTCCGGAGGTTTTGCTCATCTGAATTAAAAAATCAAACGGCTTTCAATTTGTAGAGCAGAGGCTCTCGCCGGAACGAGAGTGAAGTTAAAATCTCGAAAATTGCATTTTTGGCACGGTTTTAAAAGTTAAGTGTCAAGTTTCGTCATTTTTTTCGACTTTTTCAGCTTAAAAAACTAAAAGGCAAATATCAGAAATATTCTAGTTCGGGTGAGCACTATAGGCGTACTGACTATACCATAAAAGTTTGAGCTAAATCCGTTCAATAGTTTTTGAGATATCATGGAAGCCAATTTAAAAAATACGGTTTTGAGATGAATGCGTGTAAAAGTCCATTTACGATTTACACAAACAAAATGTTTGTCGTAATGTCGTACTAATGTCGCCATTCCTCTGCTATGCGGGGTCTATGTTGACGGCTTGTCATAGAAGCAATTTGGAAAAACAAAATTTGGCGATTTTTTGGACGTGTCACATGGGATGCCGCCTTAATACCCTTGTCGGGCATACCCAAATTGTTTTTAGCACGAGATGTTCCGCATATTGAAAATTAAAGAGAAGACACACAGCTGGAGGAAAAAGTTTCGTTAACGTCCAGTGATGAGCTGTATCGAACTGTCGGTCAGGTTCGATAAAAATTGTGATCCAGAGGCACAGTTTGAGAAAGAAGTTCCGGTGATGTCAAGCGATGAGCAAATATTAGACGAAAAACAATTAGTCACAGTCGATCAAAAATAGTATTCAGAGACCAACCATTTAAATATAAACCACGAGTTCGACGCAAATTCAGGTATACTTTGATATTAACTATTTAATGGTTATTTGGATCTCTTACCCGGCATTTAAGTATTTTTGTTTTTTATTTCAAATAGTCAGAGACAATGAATTACTTGACATGATGAAGTAATGATAATAATATTTAACATCGTAAAAGACAATCTTGTTTTCGTTAATATTAAATAATATTAATAAATAAACGTTTCACATTTGCCAAATGCTCCTAACTATTTTAGGATGAATCCACTCATATTCTTGCAATATTCCTAGACCCACCAAGTAACAGTACGGAAAAAAAATTGAAGTCCTACTATTAACCGTTTTACATATAAACTATAAAATCGATTATATCACTCTTATTGGGATGTACATGTCAATTTGGATACTTTTGTACGCTTATAAATGCTATTGTAAAGATTTGTACATGGTTGTTAAAATATGTACATTCGGTCCCGACAAATACCCCTTTACATACACACACACACACACACACACACACACACACACACACACACACACACACACACACACACACACACACACACACACACACACACACACACACACACACACACACACACACACACACACACACACGCACGCACACACACGCACGCACGCACGCACACGCACACGCACATATATATATATATATATATATATACTAGGGGTATGCAGGTAGCAGAATTGGTCGGGTCGGATCGGGTCCGGTAATTAGACTATGTTCCGATCGAGTACCCGAGTTTTTCGAGTACTCGTCTCACATCGGGTACTTGATAAGTCGTGTTGCCGGAACAAAATTTCGTTTCATAGTATAGATAGCGTCACGGAAACGTACCAAAACGGATGAAATAGACTCCAGCTTTATGTTCTCTACCCTTTGCCGATAGGTTGAAGTTCATTAGAAATACAAATAATTTATTTAATAATTTTAGTATTTTTGTTATGTATATATTCACAATTTTTTTCGGCAAACTTCTTTTAAGACACTCGCATTTCAGAAAATATCGAGATATTTGAATGTCGAAAAACTGAATAAAAGCAAGATTCTTCGTCGAGTTTTCATTACTTCTGTCTAGTGCTAACTGGTAATTTCGGCGATTCATTCTTCTTAATTTAATTTTTTGTTATTCTTTAATTCTTTTTTCAGGTAAAACTTTTTCTTCAAACGCTTATATCTCTGAAACTAATCAAGATATTTTCAATTTTAAAATGTCAAATGGAAGCTATATTCTTCTCGCTTCAAATAAACGCAAGGCGTTGAATCTTTGTCTTTTTGGGTTTTATTCTCCATTTAAAACCCACGTTAAAAAATTCAAAACTTTATGGCGTTCACCGGAACAGAAGATATTTATTGTACATTTTTTCCTTTCGTCCACTTTTTAGTGATGCAAAAACCCAACTTTCCCGCGCTATTACGATACGATCCGCCAAAAGTGACCGTTTTTCACTCCGCCCTAGCAGACACACACAAACACAAACAGAAACACACACACACACACACACGCGCGCGCGCGCATGCACGCACGCACACACGCACACACACACTCGCACGTCCGTACACATACACAGGATCGAAAAGTGAGACGAAAAATGATTTTTTTAAGTATTATCATTTATTCGTTTTATCGCCTTCTTCGAGTTTTCGTTTTCTCCCATTATTTGGTCGATACGCCTAAATAAAAAATAAAAATAAATCTATATAATAGATACGGATGTCCGAGTCATTTATGAATATTCGAAGTTTAAGAGTACTCGACGTTTACGAGTACCAAAAATTTAAGTGTACCCGATTACCAAATTCGGATACCCGATAGTGGCGGGTAATGCAAAAACGTAACCCGTCGGGTACCTGACCCGACCCGAACATCGGGTACCCGAGTGAATCGGGTACCTTTATAATATATACATATATGACTCCTGTAATTATTCGTTGCATCAGATATATCATAAACTAAACCACCTATATCATAAAATAAACTAAATCACCCATATCATAAAATAAACGACATAAACTATATCAAGTAGTGTATGTCATTGTGATAATTGGAGAGTTTTATCAAATATTATGATATAGATTCTTCAAACATAATACATAGATTGTGACGTGGTATTTCAGACCGTCACAAAAATGCAGAGTGGCTAAGGTTCGGCGCGTGGTTACGCGCCTCTCGTCGTCCAGAAACCCTCTCGAACGATATCCCAGGCCCAGCTTAGCGCAATTTATTTATTTTATTCTTATTTTCGGTATTATTTTATTCTCTATTCCATGAACGAACTGCGTGTTCTCGCTGTTACCGATCGACAACAACCGAATGGCAACAAAGTTAGCGGCCACGTAGCATACGCACTCGCGTCGAGTCATCGCTCATCACCTCGGACCAGCGGAGCCCACCAACAAGAAGGGGGTTTCACCTAATAACGGCCCTTTGTACCTCGCGTCAATGGCTACCGTTGAAAATAGACGAGGGAAAGCGAAAAGTCCATCATGGAATCTGGGAAAAGTCCATCATGAATCTGGAGGGAGGTGCCCATCTCCCTCTACAGCCTGCCGTCTTCCCGTTGAGTCCGTGACCTAATCAGGTCCTGTTCCGGGAGCATTAGGCATTTTCCGCGCTCGCTAATTATGAAAAGGCGAACGTTGTCGGCGAGGTCTACGGTACAGGAATCCTAACGGCTGTGGGTAGGCAAAGGGTGGTGGTCGGGACCCAGGTCCGCAGAAAGGCTCTTCGCAAAAATATCGTCACTCTTGTTCAGGGGTTGAGCGAAGAGAGACGTATTTCCCGAGACGTAGCCGTTCCCGCCACTCAAGAAAGCGACGTCGCCGATATAATCAAGGATCAAGGCCGAGGATTTACCGGATCCCGATTTGCTGGAATTGTAGCGGTGAGCCGTCGTTTTGCTCCTTTTGTTGAGAAATGTGCGCCAATGGGAGAATATTATTTGGGAATTTTTTGTCAGGAGCGATATTGTCGTGGTGGCACGATTGCGCGCGAGAAGTTTTTTTAGAGCGAGTTCCGTCTTTCGCGGGGCTCTCGCCGAATTAAACAATAAAGAATAACCGCCGCGAGGGCTTCCTATTTTGTACAACCCAGACTAGAGTCATTTTTTTCTTAATTTTGAAATTTTTTCTTTTTCCAAGATTTGAAGAAAAGTTATTGCGAAACTGTGAGAAAAAATAACGGAATTTTTTTTCCTTTTTAATCATCATTAATTGACATTTGAGGAACAATAAAAGTGTTCCTCTATTTTGATAAAACTTTGACGCTTCGGTAAAAAATAACGGTTCAGTCGATCAATTTTAAATTGTGAGGGGCCTTTGGGCATGTATTAAACTTTTAAAAAACTAGAAACATGAGTAATTTTCGCAATATTTGCAAAGTTGACGTGGATTTTCCAATACGGGAAAAGTCATTTTTTCGTACTTTTTCAAATCTATATTAAGGTTTAAAAAATGTTTTTTTTTTCTCTAAAGTACCAAAAGGTGCTTTTAAAGAATTTATTCCAGTTTACGAAACCCACCTTTAGCTCGCTGCACGATCATTTGTTCATGAGATATTGATGATCTACGAAAAAAGCTCCTTTTTTCGTTAAACGCCGATATCTCAGCGACAAATGATGATACAGAGGTCCAAAAACTACGGTTTTGAAGGTTAATAATCAGGCTAAATGACCCCAAAATTGCTCAAGCTAAACACAAATTTATTGAGGCCGTGGATGATTATAAAAAAAAAATCGAAAATATTTGCCCCGCGCTATTTCTTAGATTCACGCCGAACGTGTTGCTTTACCGATGAGATTTGTAAACTAGAGATTTCAAGCTTTAAAACCCCATTTTTGTTTTTACGATACGACAATTTTTCACGATGTTACAGCTATTCAAAAATCAATGAAATCTTTTCGAAATTTTACTGTTCCTCCAATTTTTGTAATGAATATATATATATATATATATATACATTATATAAATAATAGTAAAAGTAAATTTACTATTTTTGTCGAAATTACATGTGTGTGAGATGTTTTTACACCCTAAGGGCCTTTGCACACGGCGCATTTTCTACGCGCAGACGACGCGATACAAACGCGATGCACATATGAACCACACACTTTTTGGATTGAAAAACGCATATAGATCAAGTGTGTATGGCGTTTGTATCGCGTGGTCTGCGCGTAGAAAATACACCGTGTGCAAAAGCCGTGAATGGGCAAAAAAATGCAGCGTTAAAACATAATTATTGTTGCATTGCAAAGATGCAACCTTCAACATCATACATAAAATTATTGACATTCTTCAGAATAGAATTAAACTGATAAAGATAAGAAATAAAATAAAAAAGTTTACACAAGCGTTAGGATGACCAAATAATTAGCGCGCTCAGCTCTAAAATAACAAAGCATAGGTTCAATTCCGAGGGTAGGTAAAAACTTTAACGAGGTAGAATACGTTTTAATTTACTTATCATATAGGCAGGAACATAAATAAGGTATATGGAAACAAAAAATACTAACAGAATTTAGTAGAACAGAACTAAGCAGGGTTAGGAGCAAATAAATTTGGACACACGACACCATGAGCAAAAAAACCAAACTGAAGTAATAAACGAAAAGTTCACAATATATTCTCCTCTCTCTCATTTCACAATTTTCCTCAAATTAAGACGGTTCCGCAGGGAAATAGCGATCTCGCCGTCGGTCACACTCGCACTCCGTCGCCCTCGCGTCGAACAACTCGGGGACCTCGCCTACGAGAGAAACGAGCCAGACGATCGCCGTCCACTCATTCCTCTCACCAAAGCTACCCAACGCTCCGGCGACTTCCAATCACTCACGCTCTGCACCAACATCGACGAACTTACACTCATCGACTCACTCTCACATTCTTTAATGTTTCCTCGCGGAACTTAACAATTACAAGACGCGCACTCTGCCGTGACCCCGGACCGCGCAACTCACGATAACATAAAAAGAAAAATAACGAAAAACTGAAAAGGGGGGGGGCGAACACAGCCCTCGTGAAGTGGAGGCTGCTGCCAGGCCCGAACAATGGGGCTTCCGTCGAGGGACGTTAAGAGACTAGCCGAGAGCACTAGTTCGCGACATTTGTGCGCATTAGCCGAGACTTACCGGCACTAATTCTGCTCGACACTCTCCAGCGAAGTTCTTGTCATTTTCTCTCATAATCGCGAGCGGACCGTCGGCTCTCTCCACTTTCCCGAATTTTCTTTCGGCGTCCCCACCCGCCTAAATAATGACGACTCACCGGTGTTCGAGTGCGTGCGTGCGTGCGTGCGTGCGTGCGTGCGTGCGCGCGTGTGTGTGTGTGTGTGTGTGTGTGTGCGTGTGTGCGTGTGTGCGTGTGTGCGTGCGTGCGTGCGTGCGTGCGTGCGTGCGTGTGTGTGTGTGTGTGTGTGTGTGTGTGTGTGTGTGTCACAAAGAGGTGGGGAAGGTACGGAACGACGGCTCGCTGTACGACCGATTCGATGAACGTATTCTTCGACATCACCAGGCAGATCGACGTTATTAACGGGCTTAACGTGTGGGATATGGAGACCAACTCCTTCAGCATATCAGCACCCTTCTTCACCTCCCCGAAATGACAGTAAGCGCTTCCGCGCGGGATTCAATGACGTTACCCGTTGGGTCAAATGTCTCGAGTCAACATTTGAATTTCTTTAGGTGACGTCGTGGAGAACACTGGAGGTTGTCTCTCCCCGATTGGTAACATGGTGTCCGCCTTGACGGTGTGTCGGATCTGTGGCTCAAAACCCATGGCCAACATATGGTCAGCTTTGTCCGGCACCAGAAACCGGCAATTGTGCCTACCGATCCTCGTCACGCCCCTTCCTCCGAATCCCTAATGTGTGTGTGAGTGTGGGTGCCTCGCAAATAAAACAAAAAAATAACAAGAAAAATAAATAAACAATAATAAAATTCGCCCTAATCTTTTATGGGGTCGCGTTCGGGGTGAGCATCGAGCAGGAGGGACGTTTTCAAGGGTTTTTCGGGAACCCGGAAAATTGCCATGGGACAGTATGTATATATATATATATATATATATATATATATATTGTCACGTGGCAATTTTCGTATATATGTATGTATATATTTCAAACATAATCTTTATAACTACTTGATATAGTTTATGTGATACAACAACAAAAAATAATTATAGGAATTAATTTGGTCCATTATGCCATATCTGCGATTAAGATGATACAAACACTCGGTAGCGTAGGGGCAGGGTGCGTAGTATAGGTAGGTAGGATGTAGGTTCGATTCCAGTGTAGGTGAAATATTTTCTTCGAAAAAAATCATTTCAGGAGGTGAGGAAATGACGAATTATGATATAAAATTACTGTGGCAGAACTCTAAATTATGTATTTAATGTTATTTTGGATTCATGAAATATTCTATGTATTGAAAAATATCTCTCATACGGCCCAAGACAGAATGTGCTTTAATCGAATCTTGGTAATTTAATTTGAATATATTTAACAAGAATAGCTGGAACACATAAAAATAATATATTTAAAACAAACAGGATCGCAGTAGGCCGTGAGAACAGGAAAAACCCTATTTGATTTAAGTAGATCCTGTCTGCGTTAAATATTTTTTGGCAGTGTGTGATCGAATAGACCCAACCGTAGTCATACAATTTGCCCGTATCCCGGCAATACGTATTCGAGGGCCCGGCCGGGAAAGGGACGGCTCCAGGATAACAATTACTTTATCCTTTTTTTCTTTCGAGGGCCCGGCCGGGAAAGCGACGGCTCCAGGATAATAATTACTTTATCCTTTTTTTCTTTCTTTCGCAGTTGATTTGTAACAACACAAAGACAACAGAATAAGTTTTCCAGAAAAATGAAAGCAAAGACACGATCACACAAAAATAGTCGGGACAGATCGTGACAACAAAATCATATATTAAAATCAGACACAAAATCTCTATATTCGAAAACTTGTTGAAACGAACGTCCAGCACACAGCACACATGCATGGACGGCCGAGGCCGTAAACTCATAAATCAACTGCGAGCTCGTTACTTGTCTCTCGTTTCTCTCCCTCAATTGGAATCTGTTTAAGTCAAATAATATTTTGTTTGTCTCACTACTAGGACTTAATTTATGTTGAATATATTTTTTTATTTGTGTAAAATATTACTTAATATAGTGATCCTCTATTTATTTAGTTGTATATCAAGAAATCTTCGATATCCAATTACAAAAATACATACTGATTCAAATAAATTCTTGTTTAAATTTTATGAACTATTTTTATTTCCGTAGAGTAAATGTGTCTTTAATTCAAATATATTGTTATTTTAAAAGTATGAAGTATGTATTGGAATCAATAATATTTTTATTTGTGAACCACAAATTTATCACATTTTTTCATGTACCATACATACTTATTCTTGTCATTATCAATACTAGATGATAATAAACTATTATCATTACATTATTTTACTGATATTTGAAGATATCAGAGGATGCTCCTTTGCATGGCAATCGCGAGATGCGCAATTGCCAAATTCCTCGGAAGACTTGGCCAACCATGAGGAACAATTCGGAAAATACAAGTATCGGTGATATACTCGCTCGGAGTACATATGGCTTGCGAGAGAATCCTTGACGTTCTGCGCCACACTTCGCCCACGGAGTGTATTATCCGTGCACTGGGTAGCACACATTGGGACCGACTTATGAGGCCGGCTTTCAAGGCTTACTCATGAATGATTGCACTTCAAACGAGGATATCGGCAAATCCATCAGAGGCATTGAGAGTTAAGGTTATCGACATTTTATTCCGCACTTCTTAGACCACAGTGAATGGTGATTCCAATGACTTGGGAATTTTACATGAAAACGAAAAAATTATGGGGATCAAATAATAAATTTTGCTATTCAATCATGGTAAATGGAGGTTTATTTAAGAAAGAAAGTATGCCAAAATAAAGACTCAACGGTACAATACAATCAAGTACACTCAACTCTCACCTATTTTGCCGAGCCGGGATGAACGGCCGTCGTTTGTGGATAAAGTTCCGAAAAGCTTCTACCACCGATGAGGCTAAAATTTTGCACAGACCTTCCTTTTAATATCTAAAGACATCCCCTAAAAGAATTTTGGGCGACGCGCGTATTCGAGATAGCAATGTTTCAAATTTTTTTACTGCGCTCCTACTATATCCATAGTTGACGGGTTCGGCTCTGGCTATATCTATATGGTTATCGCGCTCTCCATTTTGTGCTGATCTTCACCAAGTCTACGTGTTGTCATGTGGACCAAGTCCACGTGACACCCCCCCCCCCCCCTTCTTTTCACATCATCATCGTTTTCGTTGCAACGTCCACTTTTTATTTTGACGTTTGACAGAAAATTAATGGTGTATAGAGAGTGTACTTATGGTATGCATGGTGAGAGTGTCCATGTAATATTGGTATACTGGTGTGGGCGCAGGTCCTCTCGAATGTGCGAGCAGAATTATTGGGTTTGTGAAAACTGGTGTAGGCGCAGGGCACCTCGAATGTGCGATTAGAGTTATGGGGTACGTAGAATATTGGTGTGGGCGGAGGACACCTTGAATGTGCGAGAAGAAATGTGCGGTGCGTGGAACACTGGTGTGAGCGCAGGGCATCTCGGATGTGCGTGGGCAATAGTGGAGTAGGTGGAACACTGGTGTGGGCGCAGGGCACCTTGGATGTGCGTGCGGAATCGTGGGGTGCGTAGAATGCTAGTGTGGGCGCAACACATCACCACCGATGTATGAACGCTATTCCGAGCCGCGAACCTCCTCATAAGTCTTCGTAACCGGCCGGTGTAGCGATGGTGGGAAGGTTTCTACAGCGATTTAAAAAAATCGATATCTCGAAACATGGCGCATCACCAAATATCCTTTTACGGGATCTCTTAAGGTATTAAAAGAAAAGTTTGCGCAAAATTTCAGCCCGATCGGAGGTAGGACCTTCCTGGAACTTCACCTGAAAAAGTACATACACTGCTTTGCTAGGAATATATACACTTATACATACACATTGTACCGACTGACATAACTGACAGTTTACCCGTGAAAAAGTACAAAGGTGTTTATGCATTTTCGAATTCTTTTTGTATGTGGTACCAATCTAAGCGTATTTTCACGAAACTTACGAAATATCGGAATTACATTGATGAGACAATACTTTTTTTTTAACATTGAACTATAGTCAAGATTTTTATTTAAAAAAAATATAAACAGACGAGTTTCAATAACCGAATCAACGATTAATTACAAAATGAGTTTAGACAAAGTTTTGTGATAACAAAAAAAACTTTACATCATTTTTAAAAAACCCTCGAGTTTTTATATATCACTTTATCGTTAATTTGTTTAGAGCTACGGTGAAAAATTAAGCAAAGCACTTGTTCAAATCGCCGTACCATCATTATATATTATTGTAGTGATGGCTACCACAAGAAAAGGTTAGGAAGGTATGTGAGGTTATAGCTACGAGCATAGCTACGGCCATAGAGTGGGGGTTTGAGAAAGGATGCATCGGTTGTATAAGTGGTCGCCACTTCGCAAGATAGGTGGTGAAAGAATAAATGAGAGTTGACTGTAGATGTTCGTGTCTCTAAAGTTAAAGCCGGTTCCAGACATATCGCGAGTATTCGCAAGTACAATTATTTGCGAGTATAGCCGATGTCAAGTCCGATCTCCCACACTACTCGTACATACTCGCGCATACTTGTACTTGGGTAGCCTCGTAATCATTCGCCGATCGTTGACTGTCCTACTCGCGACGTTTGACGACCTGTGGTCACCAGCTAGTCCGTATCATAGTCCTGCTCGCAAGCATACGCGAAGGATGGCGAGGATTCCCGAGTGATGTGGGAGTTCATTTATGAGTACGATGACGAGTAAAATTTTCCTTTGACTCGCGACAATTTACCGACACTAATCGGAGGAAGGCCGAGTACGAGCACGAGTATAAACAAGTGACGATACTCTCCGAGGTTTAGCTCCCACACTACTCGCGAGTGTCTCCATTCGCGAATACTCGCGATGTGTCTGGGACCGGCTTAAGGCGTAGTGTCACACTTGTTACGAGCCGTTCTTTTCATTTTTTTTCGAGAATTTCGCAAGAGCGGCCGTGCCTCGTGCCTTCCCAGGGTGCGGTGACCTCCGCGATCACCAGGAATGTGCAGAGTCGGGGTGGCGTGAGTTTGGCTGCGTTCGACCACTCAGGGCCCGATCACGTGATGCTGACGGAGCGGAGTCTCCTTTTTCGTTTTCTCTTTACATTTCCATCCCCGCTCTCCAACATTAATTATAACCATTGTTGAAGAGCGAGAAATACTTTTTTCCCAATTTATTCTCCAGTAGAACTCCGAACTATCGAGTACTGGAAAAAAGGCTCCTACCCGTTAGCCGTCGCATAGCGTACCGTAAATCTCACGGATGCAGTACAACCCCTTTGTAACCGTCGTTTAGTCACGTGGGATATTAGCTGTCCCGTGAAGTTGCTCGCGTCGCGAATATAAGTCTCGGGCCGATAATTATAATATCTTATAATATTTCTTCGATTATACTAAATGTAGTTTGGTCTAATTTCATTAAACCGGTATTCCTATTATTTGGCGATAGTCGCAGTACGTGCGCTAAATTAAATTAGCAATAAATTTTCCGATCAATTATATTGCTTCGATAACACTCTGCGAGTGTTATACTATCATCAATTCCATCTCGTGCCTGCGCGTCATTGTGTACCACCTCCACGCAGTCACTCGCAGTGATTCAGCGACATCGAAGTGTAAGTCGCTCATATCTTTATTGTAACGTTTGTACGGTGTGCGGGAGAGTGTATGTGTATGTCAGACTCGCGTCAGCTATTCGCGCGTTATATCGCATTCCTTTTAATTTTCTTTAATCTTTATTTGTATTTTGCGCTACCGCATTACTTATTGATATAATATACGTTAATTATTGGTTGGGTGAATTTATGTCTTATCGTTATTTTCCTACTTCACCCATTTTAGGACACAAAGTAAGCGGGCCCGTATGGGACGCAAAGTAGAGAGGGCCCACATAAATAATTTAACTCGTGCTTCTCGCGAGTAGAGTTGTGGGGAAATAAATACCCCGTGCCTTCGGCACGTAACACACTGACCGAGCGACCATAAGTGCGAGAGAGATAGCTATTTTGCCGATCCCCAGTGTTCTCCGACAAGGCTGACATTTAGAGAAAAAGAGAAAAAAACACACTCTGGTCTGTTGAAAGACGAACAACGTCTTTCTCTTCGTTTGCCCCAAATGTGACCCATTTCGGAAAAATCTCGTCCGTACGATTTTTACCGACCAGACGTGTGACACATGACCTTAATTGAAATAAAAATATTTAACAGACGCATTCAATTCATAGGACTAAATATTTCCTGTGTAAATAATACTAAATATTTGAATTATTGGGAGCTAATAAAAATTGTATTACGCAATGTAGTACAGTCGTGCTATCGCTGAAAAACCCCGTAATCGGAAAAAATTAGAAGAAGGCTGATTTTTTGACGGGTGATTTTGTAGGTGGGGCGGGTGCTAAATCCAAGTTTGCCTAAAAATCGGGGTGTAGGGTTCTTTTTTAGGGGATGAAAGGGGATAACGGTGGATTAATGCCAAACTACAACCCCTACGATGTCGGCGCCATGAGACAAAATGTGCAGAAGAATCCAGGCTTTAGTTTTGTCCACAGAGCCGAAGTCGTGGAAGTTCATTTTGGAAGTGAAAAAGTGGGGTGACATTATGAAAAATCAGTTTTAATTCAATAACTCTAGAAAAAATGCGTACACTTTTTGTTCAAATGAGAACGTTGTAGCCCTTGAAAAGACGCGTCGATTAAGTTTTTGATAATCACTGTCCGATAATATCTTCACGCTCAAAAATGGTTCAAATACCAAAAAAAAATTGTTGATTGAATAACTCAAAAACAATCGATTTTTCGAGTATGGTTAAAATGTATGAAATGTAGAGAATAATTTTCTCTATATTTTCGTTTCTGTGGACCACCCTTGAAGTTTTCAACCCCTCTCCGAGGTTGAAAATTCAAAATGGAATTCTGGGAAAACTATTGACCGCACGAATACGACGCCGGGGAAGAATTTGTAGCTTCAACCCTCAGCTACATTTTCGTTCACAGCGCCAAACTCGTGTCTCTTTATTTTCGGTCAAAAGTTGTCCCGGAATTTCATTTTGAATTTTCAAATCCTGAAAGAGGTTCGAAAAAGCAAAATTCAAGAGTGGTCCATAGGAACGAAAATATAGAGAAAAGTATTCTCTACATTTCGTATATTCAAACCTTCCCCGAAAAATCGATTGTTTTTGAGTTATTGTTAAATATTCGGAAGTGGGGCTCCTGCTAGAATCAGACTAATTTTTGTGTAAATGGTTTAATATGGTTAACAAACATCATCCTTATCATTATTGTAACGGCGCATGATGTTTCCGGAAAAAAATAACCATGTGCTTTTCGGTGGGTACTTTACCATATGCAGTAAAGTACCCACCCCAGTGTTCTACGCACCCCACGATTCCACGCACCCCCGATTTCACGCACCTCACGATTCCACGCACCCCACGATTTCACGCACCCCACGATTCCACGCACTCATGGCGTACGGTGGCGTAGAACACCGGGGTGGGTTTGTTGGGCACCTTGGATGGGTGAATGGAATCGTGGGGTGCGTAGAACACTGGGGTGGGCGGGGGGCACCTCGGATGGGTGCGTGAAATTGTGGGTTTCGTAGAACACTGGGATGGGCGGCCCCGTGGGCCGCCCACCCCGGTGGGGGCCACTCCAGTGATCTACGCACCCCACGATTTCACGCACCCATCCAAGCTGTCCTCAGCCACCCCAGTGTTCTACGCACCCCACGATTCCACGCACCCATGGAATAGTATGCCATTCAATAGTATAGCTAGGCCGGTTCTAACGCAGGTCCTCCGAGGGGCGGGGGGTTCACGCGGGGAGGGGTATGACGTCACGCGGGGAGGGGGAAATCATTGGAGCGGAGGAGGGGGGTATATATCGATTATCGATTAATTGATCATCGATTATTGATCTTTATATATTTAAAATGTATTGTTGATATATTTTTGTCTCATATTGTTTACTTCATGGATTTTATTATTTAGGGACTCTCCCCAGAGAGCCAAGTTGGTTGACCCGTGTCGCTGAGAGAAGGAATCGGATTAGACGTATGCATGAGAGAGAGAGCGAGAATGTGAGATGGAGCGACCGCATCACATGCATGTGGCATAGAGCGAGATATACATTTAACTTTAGACATTCAACGACTAAAGCGGTTGATTTTTTTTGGGTGAAATCCGAAACAAACCCACGAATGTCTTCGAACATCTATTGAACGTCTTCGAACAACTATTGAACGCTGTCGAACGTCTCTTGAACGTCTCCGAACGTCTCACGAACGTCTTACGAACGTCTCTGAACGTGTCATAAACGACTCACGAACGTCTCTCGAACATCTCCAAACGTCTCGTGAACGTCTCACGAACGTCTTCGAACGTCTCCGAACGTCTCACGAAAGTCTCCGAACGTCTCACGAACGGCCCTCGAACGTCTCACGAACGTCTCCGAACGTCTCCGAACGTCTCTTGAACGTCTCCGAACGTCTCATGAACGTCTCACGAACGTCTCATGAACGTCTCATGAACGTCTCTCGAACGTTTCCGAACGTCTCTTGAACGTCTCTGAATGTCTCACGAACGTCTCCGAACGTCTCACGAACGTCTCACGAACGTCTCCGAAAGTCTTCGAACGTCTCACGAATGTCTCATGAACGTCTCACGAACGTCTCTTGAACGTCTCTCGAACGTCTCACGAACGTCTCCGAACGTCTCCGAACGTCTCACGATCGTCTCATGAACGTCTCACGATCGTCTCATGAACGTCTCACGAACGTCTCTTGAACGTTCGAGAGCAATATTTTATACAACTGTGTAATCTCATAACAGATAATGTAACAAAAAAGGGGTGAGGAGAATAAAAAAATCACATAATGTCACATTTCGTTTATTTGGATGAATCTTTATGATTCGTCCACCAATTAAATATTTTAAAAACATTTTGAAATGCACATTTTTTTCATGCTTTTCGCATCGTAGAGTATAGCTTACGCCTAACTTACTTAAGGTATCCATATCGCCAAAGTCCACGTCCAACGTTTCAATAACTAGATCATTTTTCATATTTAATATATCAGCTAAACATTCTCGTTTTTCATGGCCGTCAACATATACGATAGGATGCATATCGTCTTCCGTTGGGCCCACAACTGCAGACGTTATTAAACCTTGAGCCATGCTATATGGAACGTTTCCATAGCCCCACTTTAGACCAGGTGATTCCGAATCAGCCATGACGCTTCGTATCTCTCAGATTTTGTGAGAAGTCTCCATGGTACGATACTCGCGAAAATGTAATGAGAGAGTACACATCCCGCCCTCAGAATCGCTACTTCCATCACGACAAAGTTTCTCCCAACAATGAACCCTTGTAGATCGACAAATGTAGGTACAGACATAATGAAGATGTATTGGCTCGATCAAGTCGATAGCAAGATCAATTGATGATTGACGTCAATATTTAAGAAACTCGTCTTTAAATTATTTATTCATTGAGCGGGGGTTAATTGCTGATCTATACAATTTTACGAACCATGTTTGTCAATGGACAATATTCAACAACGCGATCGTGCAAGATCAAACAATAGGCAGTAGTATTTGGTGGCAAATCTTCCTTACATTCAAACTCTATTCGCACGTCCACGGTAGCATTTTTCACAGACTCGTTCTGGCGCGAGCAATCGATACCCGTGAGAGGGCCGTTATATTGAAACTTTGCGATAGTGAGCGAAGAATTATCACTATTACATCCGTAATAAGATTTACGAAATCGAGAGTACATATTGAACAAAATGGCGAATCTGTTTTTGTCAAAGCCCAAATTCAAATCATCGTAAGGATAGGATTCCGAGTTGAGACAAAGTTTAACATTGGCGAGTTTGCAGTCGTCGAATAATGTAATGTCCTTTGCCATATAATTTTTTTGCCAGCCTGCAGCGCAAATATTACATATCTTGGTTTCTCTAGCTGGGAGGCAGCTTTTACAGTCCATGAATGTTTCGTTGTGCTTCGAAGCAGTGGATACTCGAATAGACCCCAAGAGCGAAAGCTCATATTCAAGTATCGCCCACTTTCCAATGTTCGAAGTAATAACAATTTAGTTATCTTGTTTAATATTACGTGAGGCATACGCCATTGTATCTTGAGCAATTCAACTTCTGCCTCTACTTATGGATGCTGACCGAATACGCAATTGTTATCATTGCGTGAACGTATTAGAATTAGCTCATGACGAGCATTGATAACAACGCGCTTGTAATCTTCGCAGAATCCTAGCAATATGTTGAGAGGTACACAAAAATTTATGTATGTTCCCCCATTATTATGTGTTACATCCCACGCAGCATTTTTCAAAGCATGACTCCATCGAGCTCATCGAGCACCATCGAGCTCATAACGAACATCATCAGGAGGGGGAAGCCGCTGTCGACGAGTGTTTTCTCGGGGCGGGGGTCAGGTAGTGGTGAGTGTACGTTGAAAACCCATAAATCTCCTAATTTATCATAGACATAAAAAAAAGATTAGCATCGATGCGATGTTTTTCTTTCTACACTATTTAGTCTGTGTGAAAATAAAACTAACACACACTATGTGTACGTGTAATGGCCATATATGGGTAGGAAAATTTCGTTAATTTGAAGCGATACATGAAGGGGACGGCTTTTCAAAGCTGTTTATTTATCTGATGCAGGTGTGATGCGCTTGGTTTCGGTTCCGAAATCTTTAAAATGTTTGTATGCGTGTCCACTCCTGTCACGACTCTCGCCGACACCCGAGACATGTCCTGACAAGACGGGATTTCTTAGAAAAACTATAAAATTTAGAGATTTATCGTGAAAGGGTTTTTGACCCCAGATGTGCCACCGGAGCACAGCTGCACTCGGGAAAAAATGTTTCGATGTATCGAAGACTCGTTTTCATTTCGAAATATAACGTCGAGATGTTCAGATGTGCGAGTACGTACGCAGTGCATCCGGCCAAGCACCCCCTGGACTTGACCAAAAACGAGCTCGAACAGATTCCAAAGGTCTTGCTCCTAAAATATTGAGGTGAATATGTTGGCTTTTTGTGGGATCGTTTGCCAGAACATCATCGGAATGATAGTGAAGTGATATCATATCTTCCATGCATGGAGCATTATAATACACCACAGATGAAAGATCACATCGATGGCCTCCCACCTCAACGTCGGGAATGTGAAAAATGCTGTGGAAATTCTCCACGTACGGGGTTCGTCAAACGTGTTTGAACCCGTTTTTTGGGAGTGTGAAAAAACGTCGGGGGAAATTCTCCACGTACGAGGTTCTTCGAAAGTGTTTGAACCTGTTTTTCATGATTGGACAAGTAGGGAGAAGTTTGAAAATTTAAGTGGGAGGGTTATGAGGGAGCTTATAATTTCGTAGTCCAAGCTCAGACTGCAGTATTCTATCGCGACATCAACATCTCTCTAAAAAGAACTTTGAAAGTGCGGGGCAAATGGATCTCTCGAGTATCAACAAAGTCAGCGTGATGGCGGAATTCCTTCCAACGAAGAAGCTGTCAGAACTCTGCGTTCACTCGGATCATCGAATCTCTGACATGAGGGCCGTACAAACCAAGTTTGGGAAACGCTACATCGCGGACATCGCGGATGAGTTCGCTGTCTTCTTACCAGTGCGACTTGTGAAGGCTTTCGATGAAGATTTGGAAATGTTCGAGCGAATGCGGCAAGCGGCACGTGATCATAATCTCTGGATGACATACAAAGGTGGAAAATACAACAGCATAAACTTTTTCTAAGTCTGAGCACGCACATGGTGGAAAAGACGAAATTCGTTGGAACACCATCGTCGACCGACTGTTCGCATCATCGAGAGTATCCTGCAACTGGCGCGTAATAGTCAACTCTACATGCAGTTGTGGAAAATACAACAGCGTCAAGTTCCATCGTCTTTGAGTATGGTGGAAAAAAGCAAATTCGTTGGTGCAGCATCGTTGAGTGAAACAGCCGTCCGGATCACAGCCGTCTGACCACCGTTTTCGACGTTTTAAGTGTTTGACTATGTGAAAATGTATTTAAAAAAACTGTTTTATCGAAATGTATGAGAAGGAGAAATGCAAAGCAATTTTCGTCGTAGAATAAATGAAGAATACAAATGGTATATATTTTCATCGAAATGTTTTTTATTTATTTAAAAAAAATCCCTCGCTCACACAACGCTTCGTATACACTCAAGCAGTTTTTCAGCGATTTTACATTATCATGGGCGCAGTTGTATATCGTGTTGAAGGAATGATGGGGGCATTTGGAGTTTGTGATTTTCGGCAACTTCTGCAGCGATGGACAGTCCAGAATCTTGATAGCCATGCGCATTTCTCGAATCCCTTCGCATAGATGGTTCCTCCTTGTAAGATTTCTCGAATTATCTTTCTAGCTGCCTCGTAAGGTATACCGCTGTGTTCCCATCGGATTCCATGGAATTTGCGTTCCAACCACTTGTTTGTCATTTTATACTTGGCCGGTAAAGAGTCCCATGCTAATGGTGCGTCGAAGGCGAGCGTCAGCGGTTCAGCATCCTTGTCGTGGAGTTTGATGATGGACATCTTCTTTAGGACAAATTTTTTGATGGGTCTCTTGAAGCCCTGTATATCGACGATAAGCTCCATGTTGACTGACGTGGACGCGAGTTATCGGCATGATTTTATACCAATTTTTTAACCTCACCGCTGCTTGGATTGTACTCGACAATACGATCATGGAGGATCATGCAGTATGCTGAAGTTTGTGGTGGAATATTATTTTTCAATTCGAACTCAAGGCGCACGTCAACAGAGCTGGACTTGAGAGAATCGTTTTGCTTTGAGCAGTCAATGACAACGAGGGGGGCTTTTTCTAAAAATGCAATTCTGCTCAAACATGGTTCGGCCTCTTTGTTGTAATAGGTCGGTTGAAAGTTTGCGTACATCTCGTAGAGTAGAGCGTATTGATTTTGATCAATGTTCAAATTCAAATTTCCATATGGATAACATTGTGAGTTGAGGTACAGTTTAACATCGCTCAGATTACAATGATCAAAGTGGCTCGCATTTTGTTGTTTCTTATTTTTCCGTCCCGTCTGCAGCGCGAGTATGACATAACGTGGCTTCTCCAGCTGATTCGAGGTTCTCACAGACCACACGTCCTTACAGGTGACAGGCAGCAATGGATATTCATATAGTTCCTATGTTCGGAAACTCATGGAGATTAGTGCGTCTTTGGCGAAAACCTTTAACAGCTGAATTTTTCGCTGACTCGAGACTGTTACATACGGTACGAGCCATTCTATTTTATGCAATACGAGTTTGTAGTCTTCAGGCGCTGTTTGTACAATGGCATGCTCCTCGGGTTTGCCGAAGATTATCGGAAAATTGCCGTAAATGCCAAGCACGAGTTGATTCTCACGAGATCAAAGACCGACGACAATGCCATTGTACAAACAGCGCCCGAAGACTACAAACTCGTATTGCATAAAATAGAATGGCTCGTACCGTATGTAACAGTCTCGAATCAGCGAAAAATTCAGCTGTTAAACTTTCTCGCCAAAAACGCACCAATCTCCATGAGTTTCCGAACATAGGAACTGTATGAATATCCATTGCTGCCTGTCACCTCTAAGCACGTGTGGTCTGTGAAAACCTCGAGTCAGCTGGAGAAGCCACGTTATGTATGAACTCGCGAGTATGAACTCGCACTGCAGACGGGACGGAAAAATAAGAAACAACAAAATGCGAGCCATTTTGATCATTGTAACCTGAGCGATGTTAAACTGTACCTCAACTCACAATGTTATCCATATGGAAATTTGAATTTGAACATTGATCAAAATCAATATGCTCTACTCTACGAGATGTACGCAAACTTTCAACCGACCTATTACAACAAAGAGGCCGAACCATGGTTGAGCAGGATTGAATTTTTAGAAAAAGCCCCCCTCGTTGTCATTGACTGCTCAAAGCAAAACGATTCTCTCAAGTTCAGCCCTGTTGACGTGCGCCTTGAGTTCGAATTGAAAAATAATATTCTGCCACAAACTTCAGCATACTGCGTGATCCTCCATGATCGTATTGTTGAGTACAATCCAATCAGCGGTGGGGTTAAAAAATTGGTATAAAATCATGCCGATAACTCGCGTCCACGTCAGTCAACATGGAGCTTATCGTCGATGTACAGGGCTTCAAGAGACCCATCAACAAATTTATTTGTCCTAAAGGAGATGTCCATCATCAAACTCCACGACAAGGATGCTGAACCGCTGACGCTCGCCTTCGACGCACCATTTGCATGGGACTCTTTACCGGCCAATGACAAACAAGTGGTTGGAACGCAAATTCCATGGAATCCGATGGGAACACAGCGGTATACCTTACGAAGCAGCTAAAAAGACAATTCGAGAAATCTTGCAAGGAGGAACTATCTATGCGAAGGGATTCGAGAAATGCGCATGGCTATCAAGATTTACGGATCCTGCGACAAACGTCATCGACTTGCAGACTCTGGACTGTCCATCGCTGCAGAAGTTGCCGAAAATCACAAACTCCAAATGCCCCCATCATTCCTTCAACACGAAATACAACTGCGCCCATGACAATGTAAAATCGCTGAAAAGCTGGTTCACTGTATACGAAGCGTTGTGTGAGCGAGGGATTTTTTTTAAATAAATAAAAAACATTTCGATGAAAATATATACCATTTGTATTCTTCTTTTATTCTACGACGAAAATTGCTTTGCATTTCTCCTTCTCATACATTTCGATAAAACAGTTTTTTTAAATACATTTTCACACAGTCAACACTTAAAACGTCGAAAACGGTGGTCAGACGGCTGTGATCCGGACGGCTGTTCCACTCAACGATGCTGCACCAACGAATTTGCTCTTTTCCACCATACTCAAAGACGATGGACCTTGACGCTGTTGTATTTTCCACAACTGCATGTAGAGTTGACTATTACGCGCCAGTTGCAGCACACTCTCGATGATGCGAACAGTCGGTCGATGGTGTTCCAACGAATTTCGTCTTTTCCACCATGTGCGTGCTCAGACTTAGAAAAAGTTTATGCTGTTGTATTTTCCACCTTTGTATGTCATCCAGAGATTATGATCACGTGCCGCTTGCCGCATTCGCTCGAACATTTCCAAATCTTCATCGAAGGCCTTCACAAGTCGCACTGGTAAGAAGACAGCGAACTCATCCGCGATGTCCGCGATGTAGCGTTTCCCAAACTTGGTTTGTACGGCCCTCATGTCAGAGATTCTATGATCCGAGTGAACGCGGAGTTCTAACAGCTTCTTCGTTGGAAGGAATTCCGCCATCACGCTGACTTTGTTGATACTCGAGAAATCCATTTGCCCCGCACTTTCAAAGTTCTTTTTCGAGAGATGTTGATGTCGCGATAGAATACTGCAGTCTGAGCTTGGACTACGAAATTATAAGCTCCCTCATAACCCTCCCACTTAAATTTTCGAACTTCTCCCCACTTGTCCAATCATGAAAAACAGGTTCAAACACTTTCGAAGAACCTCGTACGTGGAGAATTTCCCCCGACGTTTTTTCACACTCCCAAAAAACGGGTTCAAACACGTTTGAAGAACCCCGTACGTGGAGAATTTCCACAGCATTTTTCACATTCCCGACGTTGAGGTGGGGGGCCATCGATGTGATCTTTCATCTGTGGTGTATTATAATGCTCCATGCATGGAAGATATGATATCACTTCACTATCGTTCCGATGATGTTCTGGCAAACGATCCCACAATAAGCCAACACATTCACCCCAATATTTTAGGAGCAACACCTTTGGAATCTGTTCGAGCTCGTTTTTGGTCAAGTCCCGGGGGTGCTTGGCCGGATGCACTACGTACATACTCGCACATCTGAACATCTCGACGTTATATTTCGAAATGAAAACGAGTCCTCGATACATCGAAACATTTTTTCCCGAGTGCAGCTGTGCTCCGGTGGCCCATCTGGGGTCAAAAACCCTTTAACGATAGATCTCTAAAGTTTATAGTTTTTCTAAGAAATCCCGACTTGTCAGGACCTGTCGCGGGTGTCGGCGAGAGTCGTGACAGGAGTGGACACGCATACAAACATTTTAAAGATTTCGGAAACGAAACCAAGCGCATCACCCCTGCATCACATAAATAAACGGCTTTGAAAAGCCGTCCCCTTCATGTATCGCTTCAAATTAACGAAATTTTCCTACCCATATATGGCCATTACACGTACACATCGTGTGTGTTAGTTTTATTTTCACACAGACTAAACAGTGTAGAAAGAAAAACATTGCATCGATGCTAATCTTTTTTTTATGTCTATGATAAATTAGGAGATTTATGGGTTTTCAACGTTCACTCACCACTACCTGACCCCCGCCCCGACAAAACGAACTTCATCAGGAGGGCTTCCCCCTCCTGATGAAGTTCGTTATGAGCGCGATGGTGTGGAGATTGATCGCAATCGAAACGTTGGAATAACAACCACGATCAAAAACTGTATCTCTCTAAGTCCTGCGAGGAGTCATGCTTTGAAAAATGCTGCGTGGGATGTAACACATAATTATGGGGGAACATACTTCAATTTTTGTGTACCTCTCAACATATTGCTAGGATTCTGCGAAGATTACAAGCGCGTAGTTATCAATGCTCGTCATGAGCTGATTCTGATACGTTCACGCAATGATAACAATTGCGTATTCGGTCAGCATCCATAAGTAGAGGCAGAAGTTGAATTGCTCAAGATACACTGGCGTATGCCTCACGTAATATTAAACAAAATAACTAAATTGTCATTACTTCGAACACTGGAAAGTGGGCGATACTTGAATATGAGCTTTCGCTCTTGGGATCTGTTCGAGTATCCACTGCTTCGAAGCACAACGAAACATTCATGGACTGTAAAAGCTGCCTCCCAGCTAGTGAAACCAAGATATGTAATATTTGCGCTGCAGACTGGTAAAAAAAATTCTATGGCAAAGGACATTACATTATTCGACGACTGCAAACTCGCCAATGTTAAACTTTGTCTCAACTCGGAATCGTATCCTTACGATGATTTGAATTTGGGCTTTGACAAAAACAGATTCGCCATTTTGTTCAATATGTACTCTCGATTTCGTAAATCTTATTACGGATGTAATAGTGATAATTCTTCGCTCACTATCGCAAAGTTTCAATATAACGGCCCTCTCACGGGTATCGATTGCTCGCGCCAGAACGAGTCTGTGAAAAATGCTACCGTGGACGTGCGAATAGAGTTTGAATGTAAGGAAGATTTGCCACCAAATACTACTGCCTATTGTTTGATCTTGCACGATCGCGTTGTTGAATATTGTCCATTGACAAACATGGTTCGTAAAATTGTATAGATCAGCAATTAACCCCCGCTCAATGAATAAATAACTTAAAGACGAGTTTCTTAAATACTGACGTCAATCATCAATTGATCTTGCTATCGACTTGATCTAGCCAATACATCTTCGTTATGTCTGTACCTACATTTGTCGATCTACAAGTGTTCATTGTTGGGAGAAACTTTGTCGTGATGGAAGTAGCGATTCTGAGAGCGGGATGTGTACTCTCTCATTACATTTTTGCGAGTATCATACCATGGAGACTTCTCACAAAATCTGAGAGATACGAATCGTCATGGCTGATTCGGAATCACCATGGTCTGAAGTGGGCCTATGGAAACGTTCCATATAGCATGGTTCAAGGTTCAATAACGGCTGCAGTTGTGGGCCCAACGGAAGACGATATGCATCCTATCGTATATGTTGTCGGCCATGAAAAACGACAATGGTTAGCTGATATATTAAATATGAAAAACGATCTAGTTATTGAAACGTTGGACGTGGACTTTGGCGATATAGATACCTTAAGTAAATTAGGCGTAAGCTATACTCTACGATGCGAAAAGCATGAAAAAAATTGTGCATTACAATATTTATTAAAAATATTTAATTGGTGGACGAATCATAAAGATTCATGCAAATAAACGAAATGTGACATTATGTGATTTTTTTATTCTCCTCACCCCTTTCTTTGTTACATTAACTGTTATGTGATTACACAGTGGTATAAAATATTGCTCTCGAACGTTCAAGAGACGTTCGTGAGACGTTCGGAGACATTCGTGAGACGTTCAAGAGACGTTCGAAGACGTTCAAGAGACGTTCGGAGACGTTCGTGAGACGATCGTGAGACGTTCGGAGACGTTCGAGAGACGTTCGTGAGACGTTCGGAGACATTCGTGAGACGTTCAAGAGACGTTCGAAGACGTTCAAGAGACGTTCGGAGACGTTCGTGAGACGTTCGGAGACGTTCAAGAGACGTTCGGAGCCGTTCGTGAGACGTTCATGAGATGTTCGAAGACGTTCGGAGACGTTCGGAGACGTTCGTGAGACGTTCGGAGACGTTCGAGAGACTTCGTGAGACGTTCGTGAGACGTTTGGAGACGTTCGAGAAACGTTCGTGAGACGTTCGGAGACGTTCAAGAGACGTTCGGAGACGTTCGTAAGACGTTCGTGAGACGTTCTAGAGACGTTCAAGAGACGTTCATGAGCCGTTTGGAGACGTTCGGAGACGTTCGCGAGACGTTCAAGAGACGTTCGGAGACGTTCGTGAGACGTTCATGAGACGTTCGGAGACGTTCGTGAGACGTTCGGAGACGTTCGTGAGACGTTCATGAGACGTTCGGGAGACGTTTAAGAGACGTTCGGAGACGTTCGTGAGACGTTCGAAGACGTTCGAGACGTTCGGAGACGTTCGTGAGACGTTCAAGAGACGTTCAAGAGACGTTCGTGAGACGTTCGGAGACGTTCGTGAGACGTTCGAGGGACGTTCGTGAGACGTTCATGTGACGTTCGTGAGACGTTCGGTGACGTTCATGAGACGTTCACGAGACGTTTGGAGATGTTCGAGAGACGTTCGTGAGACGTTCATGACACGTTCGGAGATGTTCGTGAGACGTTCGGAGGCGTTCAAGAGACGTTCGAAAGCGTTCAATAGTTGTTCTAAGACGTTCAATAGATGTTCGAAGACGTTCGTGGGTTTGTTTGGGATTTCACCAAAAAAAGAACCAACCGCTTTAGTCGTTGAATGTCTAAAGTTAAATGTAAATCTCGCTCTATCTCACATGCATGTGATGCGGTCGCTCCATCTCACATTCTCGCTCTCTCTCTCATGCATACGTGTAATCCGATCCCCTCTCTCAGCGACACGGTCAACCAACTTGGCTCTCTGGCGAGAGTCGCTAAATAATAAAATCCATGAAGTAAACAATATAAGACAAAAAATAAATCAACAATAAATTTTAAATATATAAAGATCAATAATCGATGATCAATTAATCGATCATCGATATATACCCCCCTCCTCCGCTCCAATGATTTCCCCCTCACCGCGTGACGTCATACCCCTCCCCGCGTGAACCCCCCCCCCGCTCAGAGGACCTGTGTTAGAACCGTCCTAGCTATACTACTCCATTTATCTTCAATCAGGATGCCTGCTTGCATCTGCGCTGCAAGCAGGGATCCATGTCCAATATTTAAATATTTTTTTTTAAGAAAAAAATGTGCGCCGTCATAATATTACTTCGTATCATCCGCTATGATCATTAAAAGAAATAAGAAAAAACATAGCCTGATTCTAGCAGGTGCCCCACTTCCGAATATTTACCAATATAAATATTTTAAGTGCATTTTTGCAGTAGCAGATTGAAATAAAAAAACTTGACTTTAAAAAAATGTTAGTTCGTTCAAATTAAAAAAAAAAAACAAAGAATGAAATCTAAGTGTTCTTAACGGGTTATACGCAGTTCGAAATTTCAAAAAATCGATCTTTTTTGTTTGCATTTTCGGAATGTACAAATATGTGTGAATATAATGAATATTTTTAGAAATACACACATATTTGTAAAGACGGTTGGAGCGCTACAACGTTTACTGTAGAAACTTCAAACGCGTTTTGTCTCAAAACGGTGTTTTCGTAGTCGGTGAGCACGATTTTTCAAAAATGGCTCAACCGATCGGTCTGCAATTTTAACACAACCTTTTCAGATATATTCTTCAGGTATTGATCGAAGGAATAAGATTTCCGATAATTATATCTATTTTTTTTTCAACGATTTAACGAAAAAAATTTGGTCGTAAATGGAAATTGTTTCTTTCCGAAGCCACCATTTTGTCAAAAATTGAAATTTCGACTATTCCTTCGATCAATATCTGGATTCATCTATCCCCTAAAAGAATCTTTTTGGTTTTGTCATTTTAGATAATCCAAACTGGAGATACTTTGCTCACCGCCAGACACTTTTTTTCGGGGACCTCCAGGAGACTTCCTACAGGAGCAATGTTAATGGATATTTTTGAAAATAAAAAAGGCAAATCTAAAGAAAAAGATGACACTACACTGCCTAATACTTTTCGTTTTGCCCAAATGAAATCCTTTTCCAGCAAAAAATCGTGAAAAAACGACTTGTTGTCCTTGCAACTGCGTATAACTCCTTAATAGATCTTTTTTTATCAGTGTGTACTGGGCCAATGCTGATCGGTTCCCCGGCTGATCTTTCCGGAACGTATTATATCCGCTAATCAACCAAAACCCGTGCAGAAATTTAAGTCGGGATAAGGTACTGTCCCTTATCTGCCTCCCCTGAATAGGATCAGGACATGGTCAGGCCTTCCAGCGTGGATAAGGCTCGCCGTGTTACAGGTCTTAAATCAGGCCCCGATTTGCCTCTTCCTTGTCAGGAACTTCTTGATCAGAAAATAACCGGAAAATGACGCGGAAAGTAACTGTAGATTGACGAACTGAACTCTCGACAAAAGATAGTTTTAGCTGGTACTGATACTTATTATTTCACAAGCATCAAAAAAGCATAAGCCAAAATGCACACTGCTAAGCATAGCACTTCCGTACGTGGTACAACAACGGGTCGAGGTGTTATCGTTGTGCGATGGTACCTTGTTTATGCGAAGAACTTCGCTTGATGCCACCTAGCGGATTGTTGGCGAAATACATTTAAAAGAACGTCTTTTCGGCTAGAACATTGGTATTTCCTTAAAAGGGACCCTTGATTTTAAAAACCACGAATCACCTGCTCTACTTTCTGACTTCATTGAATAATTTGGTGATTCGTTTTGTTGAAGCTAATATCTCTCGGAATGCCACCCGGTGCGTTGGTTTAGTGGTTAGCGTGCTGGCCAGCGGATCGGGAGGTCGCGGGTTCGAATCCCAGTCGCGTACTTTTGTCGTGAAATGTTTTTCTTCGACATTTCTCGGCGAAAGACGACTAGTTCCGTGACTGGGAGGCGAACTTGGGATCGGCTGTATCGGTATAGGTTTTCTGCAGTTTCCCTATGCCCATGGCAGATATGTCATGGTAATTACGATACAGAAGGAGAAGTCGCCTGCGGCCGCAAGATCGGCTGGGTATGGAGGGTATATAGGGGTAGTCGAACGGGTGGTAGAGGGGGGATGTGGAAACGGCGGTAGAACGAAGTTGAGGCGGATTGGGGCTCGTAAAAAGGGGAAGACCCTGTACGGCTAGAACAAAACCAATTAAAAAAAATACTTCCTGGAATACCGTTATTTGTAATGAGCATTTTTATTTTCGTAGATTATCATGGACGAAAAAAATGTTCATAATGGTAGATAGAATTACAGCATATATATATATTAGTTTTGTCCTATCAATTCTAAACATCTTCGGTGAGCAAAAGCAATTAGCTATTCATAGTTATTTAATCGTAAATCAGGATACACTTTTCAGGAAATATCAATGTTCTGGCTTGGAATACATTGCGAAAGAGTAGGTACATTTTCACGCAATGTATTCGTGGTCAGAACATTGACATTTGAACGATCAAACAAGCCCGCCGAAGGCAGGCGAAGTTCAATCGTAATCATGAGATATCACGAAGCGTCTCGTGCGAAGATGATAATCTATGTTAATGCTTGTCGTATATCAAACTCACAACATTTTTAGCATATCGGGACTTCATTTTTAAAAGGCCGCGTCTGCCGTGACTGATTCCCCCTGGTCCACGGTGGCGCTGCGCTCTTTTGCAACTTCATATTGTTTAGAGAATTTTCTATAGCGTTAGCATGTTTTTTTTTATCCTAGGATCTTTCGGGTTATACTGGGTGGAAATGGATTATCTTTAAACAAGATGCTTCGGATAATTACGATTGAACTCGGGCTCGTTTGATTGTTCAATTATAGTACGCGTCTCTTTCTCAATGATAATCTGTAGACTTTTACAAGGGGAGGCCACGACGTTCGGATCAGAGATTTTCTTCAAACCTTGTATACTTTTAGTAGTCCATTAGGACAACATAATGTGCAAGTAGCAAGGCGTACTACTTAGGTGTTTTCGAGAAAATCGCAAAAGGAGTCTTATGCAACCAATATCTACCGATGCGTAGCGACACTGAGCACGAGACGGCGGCGGTCAAGTGGCTAACGTTCAATGTCCGAAATCGCTGTATCGCTGGATCGAGTCCCGCTCATGTGATTTTTTTTCCAACACTGGTCATATTTTTTCATATATATTACAATTCAAAAGTTATATAATGAAAAAATACGTGTATTTGCATGAATCTTCATCGAATTTCCAATGTTATTTGGCATATTTGATTGAAAACGAACGAGAACCTGCTTCTCATGAAGATGCTATCAAAATACATTCTATCGTCCACCATCAATTATCAGCACCGATATTTATGAAAATGTTGCCTTATGCATGGTTTGTATCTAAATTATCGGAAGAAAGCGAAATTTTTCAAAATGTCAACGAGGTTTGTTTTTCCATGGAAACTCTGAAGATTTCTTGTGCATGCGGGAAACTTGCATTCATTCGATGTAGCAGATGCCGTTTTAATTTATGTTTTCCGTGTCTGTATGAAAAATATCATCCTGCAACTTGTAATGTCGAGAGCACATCCGACGATTAATTGTCGAAAGCACAACCTTACATTCTGACATATTATAACTTATTGTATTATTGAATACAATTATTTACACCTTTATTTATCGATGTTTGACTTGCGCTTTCCAAGCCTGGCCCTCCCCCCGTCCTTTCAAATCTGTGTTTGCAGGTCGAAACGTGCACAACAGTTTCGGGTACGTAACCCGCTTTCAGGTATAAAGGATTTCGCAAATCTCGACAGGCGTACACGTTCAGGAAAACTTTATTCGTTTGGTCGTTTACTTGTCGATAATTATAAATATAATAGATGTTGTAATAACAAAAATTAGTAAACAGCCAAATAACATTGGAAATTCGATAAAGATTCAGGCAAATACACGTATTTTTCATTATATTACCTATGAATTGTAATATGTATGAAAGAATATGGCCAGTGTTGGAAAAAAAAATCACATGAGCGGGACTCGATCAAGCGATCCAGCGATTACGGACATTGAACGTTAACCACTTGACCGCCGCCGTCTCGTGCTCAGTGTCGCTACGCACCGGTAGATATTGGTTGCGTAAGACTCCTCTTGCGATTCTCTCGAAAACACCTAAGTAGTACGCCTTGCTACTTGCACATTATGTTGTACTAATGAACTAGTAAAAGTATACAAGATTTTAAGAAAATCCCTGATCCGAACGTTGTGGCCTCCCCTTATTAGTGAAGGAAGGTATGATTCACTGCTGTTCTTCATGTCACGCGAATTATTTCTATAACGAGAAGATCGTACCTCTTTAGGTCCGTACTGACTCCACTAATGGCGATCGCGCGAACATAGTTTTATCCTTACAAATAGGCCTGTTATAAAGTTTCGTGCATACTTCTAAGCGTTCGGACTAGCCAGCTGTTCTGCGTATCGTATGACTGTCGATGCCATTTTTGAACTCTGCTCGTACAGCTGCATGTAAGCGGAAAACATTCTACATCTATTCCGGCATTTTGAGTTTTTTTTTCAACAAGCCTTATACCTGGTGACCTAACGTTTGCGCGGACATATTTTTGTGTGGTTTAATTGCACTTATAAACATCATCTGACGTTACTTCGGTCTCAAATCCTTGGTTCGGTTGAACATCACTTCTTATATTTAATGAAAATGAAAATTTTAGTTTTAAGGCTTTCACGACTTTTTATGTAATGAGAAGAGTATGTGGCTTCCGGATGGAGGGCGTGTTGAGGATCAGCGTTTTGCCGGCATAATGATAATTGCTTATTTAATGATAAGGCGCTTGAGAGACGCATGGTTAATCAGCTTCACGGATGACACGACCCTAGTCAATCGGAGTTTTACTGTACATACGTTTGTATTCCCGATGCCACCCACAGCTCGTCGCTTCTGTGACAAACGCTAGGACAAATTCCGGTTGCACTTTCCCTAGTTTCGACGATTTTGTTAGATCCGAAATTTACATTTTTATTTATTTATCTTCTACTTCAGTTTTTCGTTCGAATAAGTGCGAGAGTTTGGAGTCTACGCCATTGCCATAATCAGTTATGTTGCAACTTTATATCCCATTTTTCTTAAGAAAGATTTAGTCATTAGAATGTTTTTGAAAAATTATAGTACTTGCTCTGTATCCCATTTGCTCTTTTATTTTAGACGAGGAAGTTTTCGTGTGAAGATTCCTTTGAAGAATCGAGATATCAAGTCATCTTTCCCAATATCTTCACCAAGAATAAGTGCTATCGCAGATCTGTCTGCGCACAAGCTGACATAGCTCGTTCCTTGAGTCTCTCTAATGAAAATGCAATGATGTCCATTGCTTAGGCTTTATATATATCCTGTTGTTAACACGCCCCGAATTCCAACCAGCGTTTCAGAAAGGATTACTATTGTTTTACAGTCGTCGTTAATATCGAGGTCACCATCACCTCTGCTGCTTCATCCTCGATCCCTATTTTCTCAAGAGCCTGCTTGATACACTGTCTGCTACTAGCGAAAGCCTATGCGCTAGGGGACGGTTTGTTTCTGCATGGAGATATTCACAAAATTTTATTTGGATTTAAGATTATAGGAGTTGAAGTCGGCATTGACGAAAATAACGGGATCCACGGTTGGACGGGCCAATAAGGGACAATTATAATTCCAGTTGCTTGATCAGTCGACATTTTTTGTAAACATTCGAGAATCAGAGCAAAGGGTGAAAATGCTTAAAATCTTTCTTTTCTCCATGAGATTGTGATTGCGTCTACAGCCGTAACCTCTGCCTGTCGATATCTAGCGCAAAATCGTCTGCATTTCTCGTTCAATGTGGATGCTAACAAATCAATTGAGAATGGACCCAAATTGCTATTGATCTATTCGAGACTGTCTCTCGATAACCCTCATCCAGTATCTATGTTCGTGATTCGCCATGCTGCGCGATCTGGGGAGACGTTTTGTTTTAACGAGATATATGAAGTGAAAAACCATAATCGTCGTTTTTCTTCCATTGCCAGATTTTTTCGCTAGCTCGCATAGGTAATGAAATTGTACGCCCTCTGATCGATTGATACGTGAAATTTCTCATGTATGGTCCATTCTCAATAATATTGCTTGATTGGATAATTTTTCTGCGAAGCTTTTTAGAGCTAGAAACGCCGCTAATAGTTCAAGATAATGTATTATGTGCATTCTTTCTTCTGTGCTCCAAAGACCCATAAGTACTTTTATCTTGGCCGTGTGCTCCCCACTCCCTTAAGGAAGCTTCGGTCTCAATTTCCAAAGTAAGGATATGAATACGAATCGTATTAAACCCGAGACTTAGATTGTTCCCACCGGTTCAGGCCTTCAACCAGTGTTTTCTCGAAAATTGATGTCTCCTCATAGTTCCCGTTGCTGAGTTCAAGTGCGGGACTTTTTCTTTTGGGTTTCCAGCCTTTAACAGTCTATCGATCGGTAAGCTATCGCTGCCGAAGCTGCGGCAAGTGTTCTGAGTAACTTTGCAAATTGTCGTGTGTACTGTGATCCCTTTGGTTGCGAAATTCCTTAATAGTCTCTTGAACTGCACTTTGTTTTGTTCAGTTAGTTCTAGTCTAAAAATGTTTAGTTGATAATAAATCCTAGATGTTTGCTTCTGTTGCTGGGAATGAGAAAACTCTCTTCTTGATTAATAATAAAGCACAGATTCTTAAGACGATTAGGCGTCTTCTGGTTTTTTACGCATAGGTTTTCTGAGTTTTATTCCTGATTAAAATGTCATTGCAATATCATATAATTCGTGTTATTCCTTGTAACCTTAATAAGCTCAGGACGGCTTTCATTATTTTTGTGAATACGAAATGACTCGTACAAAGGTAAGCGGGTGAATTGATAGAGAATTGATTGATAGATTGACCACCCTCAAGACGGAATCTCATATTTTTTCTATTCTCTTTTTAAGTCGATATTAGATAATATGCGTCTTTTAAGTCTACTGTGCCCATGGAAGATCCCTTTGTCAACCGACTTTTCACCGATCGAGTATCCCTCATTTTTAAATGCGGATATTGCATAAAATCATTCAGTCTTTTTAAATTTAAAATAAATCTCTTACAACCATTTGGCTTTGCTACTAGAAAAAACAATGAATCGAATTGCGTTAAGCAGTCTGCACATTCTTCTATCGCTTTTTTCTTCAGCAGTGCGTCAGTTTCTGTTGAAATATTCACGCTTTCGCTTTTCCTCCAGATTAGAGGGTACGATTGATTTTTCCTTGAGGGGATCTCGTACGCTTTCACGCATCTTCTCTTCTGTATACATATAAATTGAAGTCGGTATTCTGTCTGTCCCCGAAAAACATCAGAACCAATGGCCGGATCTTGATGCGGTTTTCACCAGTGTGTGGCATATTTTCAGGTGCCGGTTTTAGGCTATGTATCATCACGGTAAGTTATCGGGGGGTCGTACAATCAACAAACATGTCGAACATAAATGTCAGTCACGGCGAAAAAAATTTTTTTACAGCGAAAACATCCACGAGCGAGCGCGCGCCACCACGCGCTCCACTCGACACGTCGAATGTACTTCTTTTTTCTGATCAAATGACGTTACTTACTGTTGACTATATTTACACGTAGGAACGTGCGCGCGACGTTTTCCGATTTGGGTGTTATGGTCTATTTTGACTGTCGCATGCATAAGTTTGATAAAATATAGGTTTTTGTCGATAAAAGAGGGTGTCGCTATCGTGCATGTTTGTGTTGGCAGTTTCGTGGAAAAGGTATTTAAAAAAAGGTGATGGCTGGAAAATAACACGAGGTGGCCTTGTGAGGAAATGTCAATGCTCTGGCCGGGAAGACATTACCTGAATGTATTTCGCCAGCAATCCGCCGGGTGGCCTCAAGCGAATCGTTTTGCGCAACCAACGTACTGTCGCACCTTGGTTACGCGAGTAAATAAGACTTCGAACCATTCATGTACCACGTACAGAAGGGCTATGCTCACAGCGTGCACTTACACTGATGATTTAAGGACACTTGTGAAATGATAAGTATCAGCACCACCTAATACTATCTATTTTACTCGGATACATCGCCAAGAGTCCTTCCAGTGCGTGATCGTTTCCCGGTGGAGTCGCCGGTTTTTTTTCCATGCAGAGTCCTGTCTGTACTATTACTGTCACGTCGCGACCAATGGACACAATGTATTTTTAAGCGTAATACGCACGATAGCGGCATTCTCATTTTTCGACGGATCTTTATATTTTCTTTAGACTCAGGCCTACCACGGCGGAAATGTAACCATCTCGCGTGCTTTCCCACGCAAGAGCACAGGGGTCTTAAGGCGATGTGCCACACGCCTCCGACCGCTTCGAAATTTTGAAAAGAGAATTCTCCCAAACGGAACAACCGATTGGAATGAAGTTTGTTGTGTGCATGCAGGACACTTGCTCCGAGGGGATGATTCCCTCCATTATCCAAAATTTCCAAAAAGAATTTACAGTTTGTGGTTACCGTGCGAAAAATTGTGAATTATTAATCATTGCATCGCATTTTCGGTAATGTTCTGAGAGTCATCCTCTAGACTGTGAAAAAGCACACGTTTTAAGCTATGTTTCACCTGTTTTCATGAACATATGGCGGAGAAAAAGCATTTTGAAATTTTTACAAAAATGTACCAACAAAGCTGAAAATATCAGGTACCGGAGCGAGCGGTCAGTTCATCCGTTTTCTCACTGGCGGCGCGCAGCTCGCTTCGTCCTGTTTTTACCGACCGCGCTCGCCTCCTTCCGGCACAATTTATATTTTGACAGGTCGAAAGCCGGAGCTATAACCTCGCACATTCGTTCGAAATATATTTCATACGATGTGTGTGATATAGAATGTGAATAGTGTATGATAGAGTGGAGTTTGTTTTCGTCGCGTGTTGGTGAGTTTTTTTTTGCTGTGAAGAACGCCTCAGGACGCCGGCACACCACCGACGAGAAATCCCGACAAAGAAATGATCGACGAGAAAACCGCCGCGGCCGATTACACGAAGAAGATCGAGGAACATAGTGACAGCGAGAAGCCGAAGGAGAAAACACCGGAAGTCAAGGTCCGTACGTGTTATAACCTCGTAACCTCAATTTACGTACTTTGTCATTTGCCACGATCTTCCCTCGTATTGCTTTCCCGCTCGCCGATATGTCAAACAGCCAACGGCTCCAATGCAAGAAACTCAAGTTTATTTGCTCTTCGCAGAAATACCTCGGTATTTATTCGTGAAAAATTCGCAGATAGCATATTTTCCGATGATCCGTAGCCATTTTCATTACCCCTCGAAATCCTCGATTTCCTGAGCAGTGTGCGACCAAAATGAGGCACCAAAGTTCAACCCCCTTTGCCTACGAACGCTAAACTGTCACGTCTCAAACACGGATGATTTGTGAACCTGTGGCGATTCCTCGATAGCTTAACCCTGACCGAGCATACTATTGGTATGGCGAACAGAGATGGTATCTTATGGTGTACCTGTACGGTAGTACACCGCAACACGCAAATGTACGTGTTACTAGTATGGTACCGGTACACTGTGCAATAGTAAAATAAACCGGTTCTGTATCCTCACCATACTAATACTGGTATCGATACCGTACGCACACACATGGTAGGTACGGTACCTGGGCTATCATGTAGGAACCAGCTCTAATGTAGCGTCGCATTTACCATCTAGATAGACCATCGAATTTATCCAGGGCAGCAAGTACGTACTGCCGAGGATGACAAAACCGCGTCAATCGTCGCGGCTACAATATACAGTCCCAGTGTCGCGAGGATATTACCGCTGTCTCCAATCTCTCCAAGAGCACCAGCGAGGCTGACCTCAAGGAACTCGTCGAACTCTTCGGCTTCGTTCAGAAACAATATCTTGCCATGGATCGCACCACCAAGGGGGCATCCATTAATTACGTAAGGTAATTTTGGCGATTTTTCGACCCCCCCCCCACTCTCCCTGGTGAGATGTCGTGAGATTTTGCTCGACCCCCTCCCCCCTCCCCTAATCTCACGTGAGATTTTTCAAAATGCATACGTTCACGGAAAATAAATTGTATTCGAAGTGACTGTGGTTGTTACTTCTACTACAATGCGGGAGACTCTCTCTACTACTTTACATGGTGGAGTAAATGGAACTACAACCGCAGTTGCTCCTACTACAATTTATTTTCCGTGTTTAATCTAAATAAGTTAATGTGTGTTTGATTGCGTTGGGTTTATTAAAAAAAAAAAAACAATTTGATTAATTATTTTTATTTAAGACTAGTTACGACTAGTATTTAAGATTTTTAAAAGGTAGTCTAGAATCGCAGTCAGAAAATCGAATAATAAAATACGTAAGTAAGAACTACTAAAATTCGTAAAAGAATATTCATTCCAATTCAACCCACGGAGACTCATGTATGATCTCAAAAGCGACTACTAGAACCAACATGTCCGTGTAATTTTCAGTAAAATCATCCGCTCCTTCAACCTCGCATTGATTTAGCCACTCTAAACCATTATCGCTTGCACACAGAAGCTCAGTAGCTCGACGTGTGACAATCCGCGAGGGTTGCACTTTGCGCGCTGGTGCAGCTGGTGCATGATGAACCGCACGTCGGTGCTCTGAACTCTTGTGATAGATGAAAAGCAGATACCGCATTCTAGATCACCACTCTTTTCTAGATCACCACGTACACTTGGGCAATAGAGATCATAGGGCATGCTGGTGAATTTAGCTACTTCCTTAAAATGAATTAGTGGAATTTCACTAATTCAAACCAGTGAATGAGAATTTTACTGGTTGAATCAGTGGATTTCGCTGATTCGATTTTTCACTTACGTACATACGTTTCAAAACAAAGAGCGAGGACGCTAGGGCCTTCTTGCATCTCAATGGTTATGACTAAAATCATCTCATACTCAGAGTCAACGGGTTCAAACCTCCAGCCCAACAGAATTGAATGGTCAACAGTTGAACGCGTTAAGGTAGAACAAGCGTGCGCTCTTGATTTTTGTAGATTTTGTTCAAATTTTAACCAGACAATATTCGTATCATTATGCATGTTTTAGTGAAATTTCAGAACAGTCGACTATTTAGATTCGGAGATAATCGGTTTTAATATTGCAACTTTTTAAACTGTAGGGTCTGCATTGAAATTTAAACAGAGTAATTTACCGTAAAAAAAATTTGTCCTCTATAAAAAGACACAAGGCAATAACACAAACAATATAAAATATTAATGTTTATAACGCAAATATTTGTTTTCACTTCAAAAGTTTTTAACTTTAGGAATACGATAATTATCTTTTTTCTCGAAATATTAAACAATACTGTTCTGCGGTGTTGCATAATGTCTTCTGATTATGAGGGACAAATATTTTTTACCGAGAGTTATTCTGTCGTTACTGAACGACTTTAACAAAACTAAATAGTAAAAACAATTCAAACTTTTTTCACTCATTCCCTAACTAGTTTGCTATCTAATCATATTTTTTTTTCAAAATTCATAAACACACATAGAATGGTACGCCGAATTATGTTACTTGACTTTCGGCCAACGCAGACCCTGCAGTGTTAAAAGTTGCTATTAAAAAATCCAGTATCTCCCAATCTAAATAGTTCTAAACTGTTCTAAAATTTTACTCATACTTCCATAATGATATGAACAATGTCTGGTTAAAATTTGAAAAAAAAAATCGATAGAAATCAAGAGCGCAGGCTCGTTTTACCATAAGGGCTTACATCACTGTAAACGTCCAAAATTGAGTGATATTTCGCGTTATTTTTTTGTAGAAGGACAAATAAGAGAATAATAATATTCAAGGATGTTATTAGTCATATCTTCAAGTGATCAAAATGAAATTTATATTAAAAAATTATGCCAAAAGGTGACGCTGGAGCCATTCTGGCGAGGCATGTTGAATTTGAGACGCTCTGCGGCACGCAGTATAGCTGACGCAAATTTGATTTTAGAATAAAATAAAAAAATTTCTATTAATTTACACGAGTATAGCTAAAGAAAAACGTAGAGGATTGTGAAAATATCAATTTTTGTGTAATTAGCAAGCATATAACCAAAAACTCAATTTTCGACAGAAAAAAAGGACAATCATTTGGTAATAATTAATGTTATAACTACCTCATAGAAAATCCCGTACTTGTTTCTCTTTAGAATGTTATTTTAAACATGCACTCAAAATTGGGAGTGAAAATAATGAAAATGGTTGGAGTTATGCTGCGTGCCGTTTTGAAAAGTTGTGTTTCGCGAACACGGTCGATGTCGCGCACACGGGCCAGCCACTGCCACCGCAGACCTGTGCGGGCCTGCGGACCTTGTTTTACAGGTACCAAACTTTTTTCCCCTTATTCTAGATGGTTCAAAGCATCTTTTAATCCAAGTAAAAAAAGTACATTTTTTAAAAATTCTACAGTGATGTGACCCCTTAGATCGGAGTACACGGTGACGATTGTTCGTCGCGTCTCTTTGGACGAGGCCGCCACCCCCCCCCCCCCCTCTTTCTTTTCCACACAAGGTTCGTCCGCTCACTGCTGCGAGCTTGAATCTCCTATTCGTCAATAACATTCAAAAAGAGGACAAGACAATGATTCTCGAATAGCTAATCTCCCTCCAATAATGCTTCTAATTCTGCGTCTTCGTACACCTTCGGTTTTCTGTTACGTTCTTTGTCTTCGACGTCAAGCCCGCCGTTTAATCAACGCAACCAAAAATCAATCAACTTTTAATCAATCCAATTTAAGATGAGTGAAATTATGGTGCGCAAAAGCCGAAGCGTGGCAACGAAGAGTCACCATTATTTCCTTAAACATGTTAAAAATTTAAACAGATTAGAATTTTTTTTGAAATTTATCAATTTTTTTCTTCTTAACTTTAACAAGCAACTACTGCAAAGTTCTGAAAATAGTCGGAGAAAATGGGTCTTTTCATTTTGATCATGATTACACGATGTTTAGGAACACTTTAATTCTTTTCCTTTAATTCTTTTGTAAAACTTTGATCGATCGGTCCGGAAAAACGGGTAGATGGATCAATTTGAAAATTTACACGGCTATTGGGGGTACATTAAGCTGAAAAAAAACGTGGTGACATTAGTCTTTCCACCAATATTTGTAATGGAGTAGTAGATTTACTGAAAAACCATAAAAAGTCATTTTTTGTCCTATTTTTCAAACTAATATTAATGGTGAAAAAAATGATTTTTTTCTCAAAAATCAACGAAAGGGTCTCGTCCGAAATTTATTCAAGTTTTAAAGCTGCCCATTAATTTCCTGTGCGATCATTGGTTGCTGTGATATTATTGATCAAACACAAAAGGATCTTTTTTCATTATAAGTCGGATATCTCAGCAAAAAGTTGACATAGAGAGACCACAAAAAAAACCAAATTAAACTGAATAAACAAGCTAACGGACTTATTCATTGATTTAACTCTAAAAAATCCATTGAAAAAATAAAATTAGAAAAATAAATTTCTCGCTATCTCTTATGATTGCGCGATAACCGTAGCTCACAAAGTTATTTTGCCAAAAGATCTAAAACTAGAAGCTTGAAGCTTAATAATGTTTTTCTTTTTCATCTTGATACGACTATTTTTCACATTGATACAGCCTTTCAAAATGCACTTTAAAAAGTGAAGAAATTTTCTGTTTCTTTAATTTTTTCGGGTAGGGTATAAAAAGTGATATATTTTTTACAATTTTCAGTCAATTGAAAAAAACGCTCTTTCTTGACTGTTAGAGCAATCTAAAAAGCTACAGTTAAAATTTCAAGTCGATTGGACGAAAATTGTTTGAGTTCTGCTACGTCCCAATATCAAAAACATGGTTTTGAGAAAAGCGTGTTTGAAGTCAACGGTTTCACAGACGCTACAGCTAAAAAAGGTTTTTTTTCCGTAATCTAATGCCACCTATTGGTCGAAAATGAAACTACTTCTAGTCGGTGACTTTGTCCCCACAATAGGCTTACAAGAGTTGAGAACTGCGCCTACCGGCATGACATCGCCGAAGACGGTTTTCAGCGCCGGAGACTTCCTTCAAAAATAGCTCGAAAACGACTTTATGATGGTTTTTTTCGGCTATAAACGAATATGCATCATATTTTTTGAGGTTCCAAGGATTTCTTAAAAGTCTTTCCAACAAAACGATTTTTCGAAAATTTTACACCGGTGTCCTCAAAACAATTCGCCATCGTCAAATTTTACCGCTCTTCTGTAGAGCGAGACTGCTGCGACCGTCTTTGCTAGAAAATTCGATCCTTGGAGAATCCTGCCGAAAATAAATCCCGGCAGAGAGAAAAAATGCTAAACGTATGTTTTTTTGCAGTGAATATAACATTTTACCACTCTTTCGCAGAGTGAGACCCGGTCGATCTCGATCGCTCGCGAATTTGGTCGGCCGCAGACAACCTGCCGAGGATAAGCCTCGGCAGAGAAAAAAATGCCGATCGCAATTGTTTAAAGAAAGAGCCTTGTAATTTTTTTTAGTTTCCAAGGATTTTATAAAAGTGCTTCCAACAAGACGTTTTTTCGAAAATTTTACACCGATGACCTCTAAACAATTCGCGATAGTAAAATTTTACCGCTCTTCTGTAGAGCGAGACTTCTCCGATCGTCATTGCTAGAAAATTCGATCCTTAGAGAAACCTGCCAAAGATGAATTCCGGCAGGGAGAAAAAATGCTAAACGTATTTTTTTTGCAGTAATAATAAAATTTTACCACTCTTTCGCAGAGTGAGACCCGATCGATCTCGTTCGCTCGCGAATTTGGTCGGCTGCAGCAACCTGCCGAAGTAAGGCCGTGGCAGAGAAAAAAATGCCGATCGCAATTGTTTAAGCAAAGAGCATTGTAAAATTTTACAACTCTTTTGTAGAGTGAGTCTCGAGCGATCTCGGTCGTGACTCGAGATTTTAGCAGAAATCGAATTCGTCGACGATGAGCGACATCGAGATGCCAAATAGTCTTCGAGCTTATTTGTTGAAATTAACTAAAAAAGCATGGGAAAATGCCAGCACCCTTCCACCATACGAGTCTCTAGCAAACCCCGTTTGCTAGAAAGTTCAACCATAAAGAAATTTTCGCCGATGACCGCCGTCGACAAAAAATCGATTCAAGGGCATTTGTTTAAACAATGCGCGATCGCAAAATTTCACCGCTCTTCCGTAGAGCGAGGCTAGCGATCTTGATTGTTCGAGAAGCTGACCAGCAAAAATGCTACCAAATATCAACCCTGGCAGAGATAAAAATGCTGAACGCATTTGTTTAAATAATGAGCGTTGTAAAATTTTACCACTCTTTTGTAGAGTAAGTTTCGAGCAATTTCGTTCGCTCGAAATTTTGGCAGGGATTAAAATCGTTAACGATAAGCGGCATCGAGGTTACAAATAGTGCTCGAGCTTATTTGTTTAAATGAATTAAAAAAGCATGGGAAAATGCCTGAGTCTTTTAGTTGTGGCCGTCCTCGAAAAAAATCGATTCGATGGCTGCATATACAATGTAACATGCAACAAAGTTTCACCGCTCTCCTGCCAAGCGAGCGCATGCTTCGAATACAAGCGTACTATGGTCGCTACGCATAGTTGTGTGAATTGTGTGATACACACATAGATGTAAGGTGCTTGCGTATGACCGAACGGCATGCGAGAATGTATTTGTTCTTTCTGCACGCGGTCGGCGTAGCAAACACACACACGCGCGCGCGCGCCCGCGGGCTCAGCGATCGCCGTCTGTTTCGCTTCGACTCTTCGTCCTAGTGCGAAACATCGACACCGAATTCGCGATCGCTGCGCTGTCCGTCGGTAGCGACTCATAGCTAAAAACTACGAGATCTGCGCTGCCGACGTAACAAGACTAGGCCGCGTCGAAATTTTCTGGCGTGTGGCACATGGCCTCAAGACGGAATGACACCTCATCGCGGTCGGTATGGTAGTACAATTATTGATACCCAAAAATCTCTGAAACGGCTCTTCAGATCCCGTCAAAACTTTGCCAAAGGACGTCAAATAGATAGACGAACAGCTTTCTGCCCCTCAGATTCGGAAAATTTGAGGGACGGCCAGCTGTTCGTCTATCTATTTGACGTCGTTTGGTAAAGTTTTGACGAGATCTGAAGAGCCGTTACAGAGATTTTTGGATATCTATAATTGTTCTACCATTCCGACCGCGATGAGGTGTTATTCCGTCTAAACTATACCACGAACAAATATACAAACGGAAAAACTTCGGATTACAAGAACGTCCACCGCATCAGGCGGCACTCTAAACATTCATAGCATAGGTTACGATAAGATGCTTTAGTTATAACACGAGACTGCACAGCGACTCGAAGTATACGGAGAATATAGGCCCTTGACGAACGAAACGTTCAAATACACCAAAAAAATGTACACTCGCTAGAAGAAAATCCTCCGATCCAGGAAGTTGACCCGATCTTAAAAACCGCTGTAGACCACATGCGCTCCCACACCTGAGTCACACTCCAGATAAAGAAACGCAGCTCCAATTCCTGGAAATAGGGGGACGAATATGACTCGCAGCCTACGTCCGGCTCCCACTCTCTATTTTCGACCAATCATCCGAAGAGACCTATATTTTATGCCTTTCCACCAATCCCTAAGGAAAACGCATCATGGAAATGAATATGGTTTCTCGCGATCTCCCACACTCACATACAATCCTTCATCGGGAAAACGGGGAACTAATGATACGGATAATTTAAAAAAACCGAAAAGCAAATGAGACTCTCGCGCACGACCTCAACATTCTCCGTAATATACCCAACTTGCGCCATGCGGGACCAAACTAATACACTCATAAACAAGGTCTATTTAAACCAACTGGATTCTTCTATTTGAATTAACTAAAATGTTTGTAAAATCAAACTCTTCTCTATTTCCTTCCACTATTGTAGATATGTATTTTAAATAAATGCATTCATTGAAAACCGATGACAGAGTTGACTGATAAAAGGTTAATATGCATCTAATCATTCTAGTATTTAATATTATTTACTGAAAACAATATTCAGTCATATGGACTAAATGCATAGATTAATGTTTTAATTCGAATAGACTGGGGCGTTCGTAGACCCGAATATTCATCGATCGTGGTCGCTCAAGTGCCTGTCGCTTTCGAGTTGCGGAATTCCCAAGTCTTTACTTGGGAATTCCGCAACTCGTGATACCTATGCAAGGAAAATTATCTCCTCTGCAAGGATTGCGGTGCTACAATATATTTTTTCGTAATCTTTCACCATCAAAGATTGCTAACAACAAGAAAAAACATACATTATACATACAAAAATATGACAAATTCACGTTCGTTCACATTCGTACGTTCGAAATATGAATATATTTGAATCAAAAATGCATTCACTGTATTGGAATACAGATATTTTTTATTTAAATATGTTTTTCATACAGTAAAAACAAAAATCTATTTCAGTTGAATGTGTATTGCTTTCATTGTACTACATCAAGGATAACTTGACACAATAAAAATATTGAGAACATATAGAGTCGTAGTAGGCCGTGCGATTAAAAAATATTTTGAGTCAATAGATTCTAGTTAAACGAAATAGACTTTTCTATGAGAGCAACGTATTGTTTACAGATAGAGAAGTTCTAGGTTAGAGATATACCGCGCTTAACGAATGGGAGAGCATTACAGGAGTGGTTAAATCCTCCCCGTCTGTCGAAGAGTACGGTGGTCTCGAACCAATGTAATTCGATAGGTGAAATGAAGTGTTGTCAAGAGACGCGGCAGCGTCTTGACGCCAAGTAATAAAAAAAAGAAAACGTTCACTCCACGGATTTCGACCCCACTGACCGACCCCGCAGACGAACACGCTGCGTACTCTTCATATAGTAAGATGGAATTTTATCTGTCCCTTTTGAACTTTGAATCGACGCCCCGCGAAAACGCGTCGACGAATCGAAAATCTGATGACATTTGGCGAGTGTAATGTGATTTTTCCCTATTGTTTGGTTCAGGCTATTTTTCGATCCGTCCGCTCAATCCCGAGATCTCATAATTTTCGGCCGAATTTCCGAGCGATTTTTTTCCTTTAACAAGTGGATCCACAATCGCGGTTCAGTTGACCCGAATAAAGTCAATTCATCATGTCGTAAACATAGTACATACGCCCTTTTGAGAGTTGATTAACAAAAAGTTTAACAGCCCAAAGAGCGAGGCGTTTAAAACTTATCTCGCGCATAATATACTATGTTACATGATAAGGCGTTTTCACAGCTCTAAACTTTAGTCATGGTCAGAGCGTTTCTAAGCGTAAGAGAACCGGCCCTTCTTAGGGCGAATGCAAAATTTAACGAAGGTTCCCGGTGTTAAAAATATCCGATTCAAAGAATGAATCGAATACAAAGAATAAACAGGCCCTTTATAGGGCCAAGAATACATTTGACAAAGGTTCTTAGTGTCTCATATTCAAACCTCAAAAAATTCTTCGCAATTGGGAATAGGACGGCAAGCAGTAGGGGAGGTTGGGGTCGATAGAAACACGGGTCAAATGAAACAAGTTGAACAACTCAAAGATCGTTATTGATAGCGGCAGGGGCCCAAGGGGGGACGGAACTGCTTTGCATATCGGAACCTGTCGCTTAGTTCACGCCGCCGCTCCGAGAGCGTCGAACATTTTCATGTGGGTGCATCGCTTTTTCGACACAAAAAGGAAATTTTTGTATTACTATTATTTTGCGTATTGCTCCAAAACTATTGTTTCTTCTTCAGCGTTGTTTACAATCATCATTACTGTGAATATCCTAGTGAGTTTATTGTGGTCAGCACCTACCTACAACATTTAGGTTATTTATTATTTGATCAATTATTGAAAGCGAGGGTATGGGGACAGTTGAAACGTGTTTCTATTGACCCCGAACAAACATTTCATACGCAAGCAAGTTTTTCAAATCTTGTTTTTTTTAGATGCCAAGAAACCGTTCGAAACTACGAACCGCGGAAGCTGCGATCTCGAAAATTATAAAAAAGGCATGTGAAGATGCCAAACAATATGTATAGAAATATAAATATTAAAATGCTCAATAGGGCTAGCAAAAAGAGAAAGTCAACATATACACCGATACCCAAGAAAAAGAAGAGACAAGTAAAGAGACTGAAGAGAAAGACCGCAGAAAACAGGCTAAGAGAGTAAAAAAGAACCTCGAATACTAAATACGTCGGTCTCATTGAGTACCGCGCTAGTGACGAAAAATATTCTCTGACTGATTATATTTAGTAAATTAAAACTAGATAAGTAAAATAATATTGGAGCACCTCAATATGCCTTCGGTGAACCAAAACTGGAATGAAAAGCAATAAAATAGATTATATTAATTGAAAGTGTTTTTTATTCACAACAAACATACTTTATCACTTCATACACATCATTAAGGGCGGGGTAAAGTATTTAATTTTTTTTTCATTCTTTAAAATTGTTGATGTGTAAACATCTTAGCGCTCGGTGTACGGTAGGGGCTAGCTGGGGCTTCGAGCGTCAGATGACGTCAGCGTAAGACCGTGTCTGTGTGAGCGCGTCAATGTGTGCGTTTGACAGTTGACTGTGCGGGCTAACTGA
>OX101786.1:46832399-46895345 GCA_944452715.1 Ophion slaviceki
GAAAGAATAGACAGTGGTGTATACGATGTCAATTATCGATTTGCTTTCGTAATGCGAGTGTTAGGCTTAGGTTTAGCCGAATGCAATAAGTTCTGCGGACTAATGGATTTGGCGAGTGCTTTCTTATCGAAACCAGCCTATAATTTATATATGAAAAAACATTGTGAAGCGATACAAAATGTGGCCAAGAAGCTCTTCGCATCGACTGCACAAGAAGAGAAAAAAGCAATGTCTGAAGCAAATAATGGAGAAGAAACGTCAGAATTGACTGTATCAGGCGACGGCACTTGGAAAAAAAGAGGATTCTCTTCGTTATTTGGCGTTGCTTCTCTAATTGGATATTGTACTGGAAAGGTATTAGGAGTACAACTTTGCAGTGACCGTTTTACTCAGAGAGCCACTGCGGCCGAAGTAGTGGCCCTAGCTCAATAAAAAAGTGGCATTTTAAACTAGAGGCTCCGCCAATGTAAACAATTAAAAAAAGCTAACGGATACGTGTATGCATTATAAAGTTATAGGCACTCAAACATGGCAACCTACGAACCGAATTCTCAGCATTTCCGGGAGGTTATGATTTACTTCTTCAACATCAAAAAATCTGCGGCTGAGCCCCACCGTTTGCTTGTAGATGCTTACGGGGAGGATTCTATTAGTGAGAAAACGTGTCGGCGGTGGTTTTAACGCTTCAAAAGTGGAGATTTTGAGGTCGAGAACAAGCATGGTGGCGGAAGGCAGAAAGTTTTTGAAGACGGGCTGACAGCTGAGCGTTGTGTACTATGAGCTGCTCAAACCATCCAAAACCATCACAGGGGAACTCTACCGACGTCAGTTGATGCGCTTGAGTAAGGCACTCAAAGAGAAACGGCCACAATTCAACGAAAGACATGACAAGGTGATACTGCAGCATGACAATGCCCGACCCCATGTTGCAAATGTCGTGAAAAAGTACTTGGAAACGCTGAAATGGGAGGTTTTATCCCACCCGCCGTACTCTCCAGACATTGCCCCTTCCGACTATCACTTGTTCCGGTCAATGGCACACGATTTGGCTGACCAGCACTTCGGTACTTACGAAGAAGTCAAAAATTGGGTCGATTCCTGGATTGCCTCCAAGGACCAAGACTTTTATCGACGCGGGATTCGAATGCTACCTGAAAGATGGGCCGAGGTCGTAGCTAGCGACGGGCAGTACTTTGATTAAAAAATATGTAGCCACTTTTTTATAATAAAGCCTTAAACTTTTGAAAAAAACGGTCACTGCAAAGTTGTACTCCTTATACTTGACATTTTTGTAAAAAGCAGTTACTGCCACGGTTGTAAGACTTGGAAAAACAAATTGGATTCTGCCGAATACGAAGCGTGGTACGAAGAGCATGTGGATAGCGGTGATTGCAAAGCCAACCATGAGGGACCCTCTGGAAACATGGAGGTATCAGCAATTATAGAAATGTTCGAACGATCGGTGGAAAATCTTGGGGTGAAATATCGTAACTACATCGGAGACGGTGACTCAAAGACGTACAGCGGCGTTGTCAATGCAAAACCTTATGGTGAAGATTTTGTGATAAACAAAAAAGAATGCATAGGGCATGTCCAAAAGAGAATGGGAACACGTCTGCGTGGACTAGTGAAAACAAGCATAGTTGACACAAAAACCAAGGCCGGAAAGATTGTAAAAAGAAAAAGCCTTTCTGGCAAAGGAAAGCTCACTGCTAAAATGATTGATAAATTGACTGTTTACTATGGACTAGCTATTCGACGTAATTATGATTCAGTTGAGAAGATGAAAAATGCCATATGGGCAACTTATCATCACTACATTTCAACCGACGAGAACCCACAGCACGAGAAACCCAAGCGACGAAGACTCCTGGTGCGAATGGCAGCAAGCTGCAGCTGCAGATGCTCTAGAATCATTCAAACACAGCTACACAGCCCTTCCTACTGACGTTCTGGAAGCCATTGAGCCCATTTATAGTGACTTGAGCAAGGACGCACTTTTGCAGCGATGTCTTGGAGGTTTCACGCAAAATAATAATGAGAGTCTCAATCAACTTATTTGGAAAATCTCTCCAAAGTCAGTCAGTGGCACCTCTACAATTGTGGAAATTGCAGCTTATGTAGCTGCATGGACTTACAATGAAGGTTCTTTCGCTTTGTTGGCCTTTATGGAAGAGATGCAAATCAGTACAGGGCCAAGTGCTCACGAATGGGCCCGACAAGTTGACGATTTGCGGATTAGTAGAGCAGAGGAGCAAGCGGCGCACGACAGTAAAGAAGAAAGAGTTTTGCGTAGACAAACGCAAAAAGATGCTCTCGATCATCTTGATGGAAGCCTTTTGCTCTACGGACCTGGCATCGACGACTTTGATTGAGTATAAGAAAATTTTCGAGTTTTATTTTGAATTTCTAAAAATTCAAAGATAATTGAAAAATCTGAAAAAATTCATACGTATTCAGAAAAATGAACGAATCACGAAAAAAAATTGGGTTGCGGGGAAATTTGTTGACTAATTTTTTTTTTCATCATTTTGTTAATAACATTTTGGAATTATTATTATGCAAAATTAATCTTTTGAGTACCTTTAATATGCATGAATTTTCTCAGATTTTTATGCAATCGAGAAGTGTTCTCAAACTTATGTGCAATGGGCGCTAAGCGACCAAACTCTTCTGCGTTTTTCAAACCGTTTTTCTGAGACTTGTCATATTTGAAGTCCGTGTGCACGATAACTCAAAATCTACTGGACCAATCGCTTTGAAATTTTGCACAGTACTTCTTCACATAATTCACCAGGTATTGTCGAGAGCTTTTTTGTTTTTTTTTAAATAATTACTAATTTTTCAACAACAAATTAGCCGATTTTTTTAGCGAAAATCGGGTTCTTGCTCCCAAGTGCTACGAAAAATCGAAAAATCGAAAAAAAAATCCTCCCGTCATTACCTCGAGAAACATCTCCTTTAACAAAGCAATTTTGATTTTTTTGTTTCAGATGATTCTGTTGCGAGTTATGGTGCACACCGCAAACCAACTTTTTTTCGAGGCGCCTGCGGGGTTTAATTTTCACTCGCTCAATTTTTAATATTTTGCAATGCAAATTTAGGAGAATGTTGTTCAAATGTTACTTTATTATATGTAAATTTTTCAATAAACGAACACTATTCGTTACGCCAAAAAATCTTAAAAACATGCCTTTTTTCGCCGAATTAACTTTACCCTGCCCTTAACAGTACCTGGGTTCAGTAGAAACATCAGTTTAATCAGCTAAAAACACCTGTTTCGACTAACCGCAGGCACCATTTCGATTGACCCCGACACAGGGTCAAATGAAACGTTTTCCAAGAGTTTTTAAATAGCTTCTACCTAAGTTCAGGGCATAGTAAAAGCAAAATCAATAATGCTATCATATAGCCAGATGATCTAGCTATAATTTAAGCTCATTGCCAAACAGATAAGGTATAAAATGAAGTCACACTAAGCGACTTTCTCAAAAACGTTCCAATTGACCCCAGCCTCCCCTACATTGACCTCATAATTTACCCGGGAAAGAATAAAACAGCAGAGCATGGAATCAGCTTGCATCGAAAGGAAAAAAAATGTATATTTTCAGGCATGAAAAGTCTCTTTCGAGTACTGTTTCAAAAACTGAAACTTATTTTTAGGTATTAAAACGTGGAGCAATAAAAATAAACTTTTCATTATTTAAACCCAACGAAAAACGTATACCCATCGGTATCGAAACGGCAAAATAGAAATCCATGATTTTGGCTTCGCAGTCTCTAAAGGTATAACATGTTTGTTGATTTTAGTTAACGTAAGCCAAATACATTTTTCTGGCTTTCCAGTACCTAATTATATAAGCATTACATTATCGGTCTTCCAGTAAATAAAAACACTCAACATTTTATGTCTTTAGAAACTGCGACATCAAAATTATGGATTTCTTCGCAGCGAGGAGAGATACTGAAAACCTCAAATTTCTAGACATCGACGAGACAGTCTATGAATTTTTCACACATCACCCGAAGGCAATTAAAAGTGTATATCCTCAGGGATATACATTTTTCATTGCCTTCAGTTGATGTGAGAAAAGTTCATGAATTGGCGCCTGTATACCGAAAAAAAAATTCAATGTCTCCGATCGTTGCGAAGAAATCCATGTTTTTCGCTTCACAGTCCCTAAAGAGATAAAATGTTGATTGCTCTTAGTTAATGTGAGACACACTATAAAATGTTTATATCAGTAGGCACTGAAAAGCTAAAAATATGTATTTGCCTTACATTAAGCGATCATCGCAGTGTCATATTTTCTAAATCGTTTTTTTTTTTGCATTTTCCGATAGTACAGACGGTGCTGTCCAATTTTTGGGACGAAATTCGAATTATTCAGGGTGCTACAGCCGTTTTAAAAAAAGGGGATTCGACCAGCTGCGTAAGACCTGTCGCGGACGAACGCGATTTTCTCGAAATGTCGTTTTTCAAAACGGTGTACCCTCTTAACCCTTATGTACACACCCGGGTACCCGGCTGCCTCCCTCCTCATATTTTTTGCTTATAACTCGAATAAAAAATTGGGATCTCGACCTGAGCCTTCAAATCACGATTAATTAACTCTTTCAGAAGCTGAAAACGCACTGGTAATTTTTTTTCAAATTTTTTGGCCCTAAACTGAATGACGTTTAAATACATGTACTCAGCGGGCACACACGGGTACTCGGGTACCCGGGTACCCACTAGATGAAAAATTATGTTTTGACTCAGGAATTAAATAATATCATTGATGAATATTTCATTGAGGTAACAAGGGGTAATAAATAAACAATTACAATAATTTTCAATGTAAACTAGAGCATATTTACATTTATTTGGCGCAATCAATACATTTAATTGTCGATAAACAGTGTTCATTAAGGGGGGATTGTCTTTTTTTTTCGCAAAATTTACCGCTTTTTGGGAATTTTTTTGTGAAGAAAGTATACAACGGAAAACTTGTGAAACTTGGCATATAGTTTTATTGATCTGTTTACTACATACAAAAAATTTTTTAAACAATTTCATCAAAAAATCCGCCTCCCACCCCCCTCGACGCGCGATGGTCCTTTTTTTATGGTGTGCACGATTTCTCAAAAACTATTCAACCGATTGCCTTCAAATTTGGACAGAATGCTCAGCTGACATCCTTTTATCGTTTGATGAAGCAAAAAAGCAATACGTTTAATAGTTTTTTATTTATAACAAAAAATCGATCAATTTTTTTCGAAAAATCGATACTTCAAGTTCAAAACGTCACCAAATCGTCAATTTTTTTTCCCTTCATCGAACGATAGCTATATGTGTCTAAAGTAAAATGCTTTTTGGGTTTTTGTTGCAGGATGAACGTGAAGGCTGTAATCGTGCACACCATCAAAAAAGGACCATCGCGCGTCGAGGGGGGTGGGAGGCGGATTTTTTTATGAAATTGTTTAAAAAAATTTTTGTATGTAGTAAACAGATCAATAAAACTATATGCCAAGTTTCACAAGTTTTCCGTTGTATACTTTCTTCACAAAAAAATTCCCACAAAGCGGTAAATTTTGCGAAAAAAAGACAATCCCCCCTTAAAGACAGCGCAAAACTATCTGTTTGCGCGCTACCTGTGCAGCGCTCGAAGACTTTACTTCTATCTCTTTTCATGGAAGCTGTAGCGGGCTAGGGAACTTGGAAATGGCTTAGATAGTTTCTATTGATGTTTATTTAATAAAGTAAATTGATTCGAAACGATTCCGTTCATATGCAAACACAGGAATTAAGAAAAACTAGTGGTGGGCACCCGGGTACCCTGGGTGTAAAACAACGAGGTAAACTTGGGTGTGTATATAAGGGTTAAAGGAAGAGTTTTCAAGCTATCCGTCTTTTGACGCAACATTCTTTATGCCATTTGTTATCTTGATATGACAGCTTTCTTTTTAATCTTCATATTTTTTTAACGAAAAACTCGAAAAAATAGGCTAAGTTTGACACTCTTCTTCAAACCACCGCCTTTTTGTCAATTTTCATTTAAAAAACCTCCATAGCAAGATAGCGGCTTTTCTAGTAATTAATATTTTTTTACATTTAAACTTTGTTTTAGATAATCTTTACGGACACAACCTTCTACACCGTGAGGACTTCTTTTTTGGAAGACATTTGCAAATGATAAAAAAAAATTTAATTAAAATAAACGTTTAAAATGATATTTTCTGTTCTTCATGAGGGCTTTGATTTGACATAAAAAAATCAGACTGATTAGCGTCTTTTAGTAATCGAAAAAAAATCGCGAAAATCAGCTAATTTTCTACCCGCTACACTGTGATGATTCCTTAACTAAAAACCATCAGCTTTGGATCTTTAGAGACTGCGAAGCCAAAATCGTGGGCTTCTTTGCAGCGATCGGAGACATCGAAAACCTCAAACTTCTATAGATAGATATAGAGAAGCCAGTCTATGGATTTTTCTCACACCAAACGAAGGCAATAAAAAAATTATATTTCCATGGATATATATTTTTAATTGATCAGTGATGTACTCCTAAACCATACGATACTTGAAATTTTATTTTATTTACATAATTAAAAAGGTATATAAAAATATAAACTTGATCACATAACTATTACAAATTGCATGAAATATGTTCAGTCATATAGACTTCGGCCGTCGTCTTGCTAGCAAAAAAATATATATTTCCATTTTACTGCTGACATATATTTGATGGATTCAAACCAATACAGTCAAATATTTATTGGCAGTGGATATACCAGGTGTGTAAGTATGAAACCGGAATTTGCCCATAGGTGGCGCTAGATGTCGATGCAGTTCCCGACACATCACGTCAGCGGTGTCTTGTTATTGTATTGATATCCGACAAAGATTTCCAACTCACAATAACACGAGTTTCATTCAGTAGCATTAGTTTATTAGAGATAAACATGTCGAGTTTTGTGCCAACAAATTACGATTTGCGGACAGCACTACTTTTCTGTTTTCATCTGAAGAAAACCGCAGCCGAAACGCATCGAATGCTTGTGGAGGCGTTTGGTGAGCATGCTCTCGGTAAAACACAGTGTTTCGAGTGGTTCAAACGGTTCAAAAGTGGCGATTTTGACGTGAGGAACGAAGAACGTGGAAGACCACCGAAAAAGTTTGAAGACGCTGACCTGCAAGCCTTGTTGGACGAAGACGACGCTCAAACACAACAACAACTGGCGGATCAGTTAAAGGTGACCCGAGAAGCCATCTTCCTTCGGTTGAAAGCCATGGGAAAGATACAAAAGGTGGGGAAATGGGTTCCACATGAACTCAACGAAAGACAGCAGGAAAACCGCAAAACATCATGCGAAATGCTGCTCGCCAGGTTCAAAAGAAAGTCATTTCTCCATCGAATTGTGACTGGCGATGAAAAGTGGATATATTTCGAGAATCCTAAGCGCAAAAAGTCATGGATTACTCCGGGTGAACCATCAACATCGACGGCAAGACCAAACCGCTACGGACGAAAGACAATGCTGTGTGTTTGGTGGGATCAGAAGGGCGTAATCTACTACGAGCTGCTGAAACCTGGGGAAACTGTCAATACTCAACGCTACCGACAACAAATGACCGATTTGGATCGAGTTTTGCGTGAAAAACGACCAGAATACCAACAAAGACAACACAAGGTGATTTTGCTGCATGACAATGCACCAGCACACAAAGCAAAACAGGTCCAGGAAACGATAGAGTCGTTCCGTTGGGAGATTCTTTAGCACGCGCCTTACTCACCGGACCTTGCCCCATCCGATTACTACTTGTTTGCATCGATGGGACACGCACTTGCTGAGCAGCGCTTTACTTCTTACGAAGATGTACGAAAATGGCTCGATGACTGGTTTGCCTCAAAAGAGAAACAGTTCTTTTGGCGCGGAATCCACAAATTGCCAGAAAGATGGGAAAAATGTATAGATAGCGACGGACAATACTTTGAATAAGTTACTTTGTATCATATCATTACAATAAACGTGTTTTTTCTGTACAAAAATTCCGGTTTCATACTTACACACCTGGTAAGGTAGTTCCGGCAACGTGACGCGAATTGAGTGATTCGACATACACACCGACATTTCCCTGCCCTAGCAATGTTACCCTGCCCTAGCACTAGCACACACCGACATTGCCCTGCCGACAATGTTACCCTGCCCTAGCACTAGCACAAGTGACAGTAGGTTCCATCTCTAATAAACCCAGCGGTTAATGCGACGTTCAAAATAAAAAATAATATACATACTGTCGCAATAATCATTTTTGCAGGCGGTAGGAAGGAACATTTTTTTTTCTTCCCAACCTTTTTTATCTTAACCATGCACGCCCAATCGTTTTCGCACATTCCCAATGTACTTGTGTAGTAGAGACGTTGCACAGTTATATAAGGGTGATATCAATTTTATGTTATAATAGTAACGTAATTGTTTTCAATAGAAATAAAATATTTGGAAAAATATTATTCTTAAGGTTTAACAGTTTTGTGTACACCATTTCTAGTAAACTGACTTGGCCAGTTTGCAAAATGTTATAGCACTACTTGTATACATATGATTAATTTAAAAAAAATAGATTAAAACCATTACTCGAATTAAAATACAAAATAATTATAAGGCAAATCACAATGTTTTTATAAGTCAAAATAAGCGATATTGTTTTGAGAAGATTTTTTGCATTATATGGCGTTCATTTTTTACGTTTACAAATTACTTCTATTCTGAAATGTCAACCCCTACATAAGTGCAATTTTTCGGGATCATACGTGCACACGAAATAAAGTCGTGGTCGCGTAATCGGCGATCGAGGTCGATTGCCGATTTTTGGGCCGCATTATCACCGGAAAGTTTGACGAGGCTCACCAGCAGTAGATAATCGGTCGTCTCCACGAATTCGACACACATCTGTTAGGCTCGACAACTTGCAGGAAGTTCTCGAAAAAGAACCTTCTACATCTATCGCTTTAAAGAGATGATTTCATTCCCTTGTCTACTACGACGTAGATTAACTGTGAAAGCCATAAATAAAACACCTCCACGTACCGCGACCTCTTAAATCGATCACAAGAACTTCGTTCTATGCTCTTAATTTATTTCGATTCCCGCGCGCGCAGAGTTATACTCGAATGAAAATGACATTTTCAATCAACGCTTTTCGTAATTGAATATTCGTTTGAGAAAAGAGAGAATGAGCTTCGTAAAAAGATAACTAAATTCTTTTACGCGAAATGGGATTTTTATTTCTTACGATATTACAATTTTTACGGAAATGGAAATATGGAGAGTTTGATCTCATGCAAGGGAGTAGATGAATACTCCAGTTTTTCTGTACTTGTATTATGTACTTTCCGAGTTCGCGTATGCTCGCTAAGTGAAAGTACGTTTACCATACGTAATACATTTTTCTGTATCGTTTTTCTCCGTTCGGAATCTAATTATCATGAGTCAATAGAAACCGTTATTTATTGTATTCATCAAATGACACATTTGCACAGAGTATACCAGGCCTATGAAACGACTATGTTTCATAGTTTTCTATAATCTCTCATTCTGTATATGGAAGAGAATATGAAAAAGGTTACGGTCAACTCCATTTTTCTTGTTTTTTATCATCAAAAAGGCAAAAGCAACTACGTTGAATTTAATTGGGCCTTCTATAGTTTTGAAATTATGAATAATTTTTTTATATACAACATTTTGTATGCACATACATATCGCTTTAATAAAAATCGACTTACCCGCGTCATCTCATTTGGTCTTCATTTGATATTGAGAAGAGTAGTCGCAGAATATGTCTAATATGCCTTTCTCGATACCTTAAGGTAAAGAGTCTTTTTTGGGAAGTCGTTCTGACTTTTACATTCTGACAGGCACACAAATTTTCCTATAAACAATGATTATGGAACCTACCGACTCTGACTTCGAACAAATCCACAATTTAACCAAAATTTTTCGGTAAAGTATCTACAAAAACCAACGACATCCAGAAGTATCGCCTTTACTGGTAATATATACACTAATTCTTAATATAATCAGGAAAGTTTTACAAGATTTTACTCGTGACCTTCGAAAATGATAACAAGTATAAAGCGCTAAAACTGGCCGTCAATGATAGAGGACACCTCTATTCTCTTAGAAATGTAAAGTGCGTTTTATACAAAAGTCGTTTTATTTTGTTACGTAAAAGATGCGGCTTGACTTTTCTCAGAGTTATAGGCTTTTCGTCCATCTCTTCTATATTTGAACTGGGCATTATTCTCCTCTCCTTATTGAACGATTATAAGCGTTGTATAAACATGTGTATCACTATCTTCATAATGCAGCATTACTTGCAGCATTACCTCTACCTAAAATGACACGCAATGTCATCGACAATTTTCTCCAACGAGATATTTCCACATTTATCAAGAAATTCCTGTAGAGGTGCGATCTACCCATAGTACTGTGGGCAAAACATTGCATGGACGTGGCTTTAAAAAAAGCTCATCTGGCTGGTTCCTTTTTTCGGTCAAGTTTAGTGTTCTGGCATAAACTTTGTCCCTCTAGTCGATAAAACTTCGTTTCCTATCAAGAGTAGGTTTACCCAAATTTCCCGTTCTTTCTTACTCGTGGCCTCGCCTTCACGGCCCAAAGCGAGACGGATGGAGAACTATCAGCGTGTTGCCAAATATAATTGGTCACGTGTCGGGCAATCCATTATCGCCCTCGCAGAGAATCTAGTACTTTGTATCTTAATATACATTACATTTGCCTTTTCGATCTACCTCCGTTATGCTTTTGCATTTCATCCAGTATTTTTGTCATTCCAGCCCTTTTATTCACATATATCAGACAACTACCTCTAAAAGTATTCCCGTTTTTGTAGACCGAGGGCAAATTCTATCGTTTGGGCCCAAAGTTGATAGTTATTCAAAATGTACGTACGCCGGACCTAGAAGCATCCATCCGTCTGGAACAAACATTTACATTTGTGTATGTGTACGCACACGCACCTGTCTTTCAGGATGCTTATATTCTTCTTCGTTAGCGGCACGGCGGTGCGTATATCGATAGAAGCGATCGATCTTCGATTAATTCCCTAAACCTTTCCGGCAAAGCATACTGACATATGTTCGAGGTCCTCCTCTCACCATCTCTTTCTCATTCTTTCCCTCACTCTCTTTTCTGGGATGATATGTTAAACAGCGATTCCGCAGCATAAATTATTTCACGGTGATGCATTCAATGATTGAAATTCCCCTGATAAAAACAGAAGGCCAAACGGAAGTAGAATTAATACATAAGCAGTTTAATATAAATACTGTTTGAATTTCAATAGAATTCATCAGGCGGTATCAGATAATAACAAGGAAAGGTTGCGAGGTCAATCTCTCCAATCTCGATGAAATTTGGAATGCTGGTAGAATGGGTAAAAATAGCGAAGCAAGTATTTTTTAATATCTGCGGAACCCGATTTTGAAGGGTTGAATCGCACCCTCGAAAATTGGGATGTTTTTCGTCGATGACGTTTTACGAGATATGAAAAAAATTCAAATTGCAGAAATGTTTATTTTTTATGTACTATACATTGGAGATGAAAAAGATAACGTTATCGACGAAAAACGAAAAACACCCCTATTTTTAAGTCGCGTTTCACCCTTAGAAAAATCGGGTTCTGCAGATATAAAAAGAATGTGTCTTCTATTTTTACCCATCTACAGCATGCTAAATTTAATCGAAATCGGAGAGATCAACTTCGCGACCTTTCCTTAAGTAGAAATAATATGAAAACGAGGTCGCAATAAAATTCGATTAACCAGACTAAATATTTTTTTCCTCTTCATGAAATATATCAAGGGAACCTACATTTCACTTCCCTCAAATAACCGAGAATACAGTATTTGCCGAAAACATTTATTTTCCCTACAACATCCGGAATTTTCTTCAATCCTGTAGGGTAAATGTGATATGCATTCGCCGTATAAATGTCCTCGCGTTGACTTTTTCTTTCTTGTCACAGATTCTCAATTCGGAGGTTTTCGTTGACAATTTACCAAATAGCGGTAGTATTTTTATCACTATTTTTAAGTGCCGAACCTCAGTTCTGACCCTGAGTCTCTATGGGTCGTTCATGAAAATCTATACGGCTCGAGTAATTTTATTTTAGGAAGTAGATTAAAAGTTCTAATGTAAAAAAAGTGCTCACCGTTCGATCCCCCAAATTTCGTACGCGACAATTGAGCACCGCTGTGTTGCCAACGAGTGCCGTCACGTTCCGAGATGCTGAGACATCGAAGTACGGTCCACGATCGAGGGGCTCCAGCTCGAGATCCTCCTGATTGTCATCCTCGTTCGTACAGCCCGCAGGTCCTTGGGCTGTTCAACGTTTTTCGATTGTCGTTTTTATCTCCATAATTACTACTTCCTAACATTTCATTAACCCGTCCCATCCTTCTACGCCCAGCCTACCCATTATTCACCCAATGATATAGAACCGAAAGAAACGAGATTATCGGTTCGGTTGTCACAGGTCTTGTATAGATTAAATATAAACAGGAAGAAGCAAAATATATATGTTAATGCTCCAAAGAACCTATGATCAAATGATAGGCCTGCTCCACAAGATAACGGATGCACAAAAAATAAAAAGCTAAATATCTCTAATTAATTAGTCTGACGTGCGTTGTTCTTTTTTACTGTCAATGGTGTGTATTCAAGCCTCGATTGCAATATGTAATCTCCTGTTATTTTGTCAGTTTCGAAGCGTATGTTTTCAATATTTCGTCAGTTTATTCGAAGGAAGAGATAAGCTGAGCACGAAATGATGTCTAATGCTCCAATTAAAGTGTTTAATTCTCATTTACGCACTTTTGCTTTCCAACTGTAGGTGGAGTAACTGTGTTGTTCACAAGTATCAGGAAATTGTTGCGCGATAAGCGATAATTGAATTATAGTGTGTCGCAGTTTGTGTATGTAACCAGATAACGGAACACTTTATTATGGAGAGTCAAAGTATAAAGAAGTTTTTCAATCTATTTCGTTTCATTTTTCGTATGCTACTGAGTCTTTCAAGCTTTAAAAACCGCGTCATCTCTTGTTGATTCGAACATCGGTGATTTTGTTTTTAATCGCAATGAACAGAAAATTTGCAATACTATCTCCATCGAAATAATTCTGAAACGATATTGATCTTTAGCAGAAATCAATTACCATGCATATTTGATACGACTTGTGGGATAATGCTTGAACATAAATATTATTCGACTTGAATAATACTGAACGGCCGATTGCGTATAAAATGTCTTTCAAGTCTCGTCGTAAGAAGTTCACCTCTTGATGCATTTCATGCTAGCTATGAGATGTTTTTCTACTGACTCAGCTGACTGACAACCTGAGTAGACCAACAATCTCCTGCAAACTTTGTCTATGTTTATATTTCGAATGTATCCGGTATACTTATTGAGAGCGTAATGATATCCGCAATCACGTAGAAATAACAAATAGAATCACAGCTCATATTACCTATCTCTATGAAAAGAATCGATGTGACAAGCATCAGCGCGCTAACGTTTTCCCAATAATATTTTCAATTTTCAAAAGAGCGTCTTGCATCTACTCTTATGTGTCATACGATGATTGCAATAACCACGGCAGTCTTTGATACGAAGTCTTCGAAATTGTATCGGCGACAAAAATGTGTTGACGCAAGTGATCGCCGTTGTATGTAAAGAATAAGAAAGAGAGGTAGTATGAGAGGGATAGACTTACCAGCGAAGAGAAGCCCCAGAGCGAGCAATAGACCTCTCATTTTTCGTAGTCGCTCATTCCTCTTATTCGCGTTTCGCGATGACCACCCAACCACACTTCACAATTTACATATATATGTATATATACGTGCTGAAGGTTTGCTCTTGACGATTGAACGGTCTATTCTCATTTGCTGTACATTCTCCTCAAATAGCAGCGTTCGAGGGCTCGCGAAAACTCCTGATCGTTTCCCTCACTCCCCACCTTATGCCACAAAGTTCCACACCGCACAGTACCATTTGGAGAAAAGGTAGTCCGGTAAGAAGCTGCTGCTTCGTTATATATTAAATATTCGGTATATACGTTATATTCAAATATACATAGATTTTTAATGAAGTAGTAACGATTTCCCGTCGGACGGAGGATCCGTCGGGGAGAATTTCGAACGTTACCGAGGGAATTCTCTATTCGCCAAGCGTCCTTTCATGAAATGGAAAAGACAAACCTTTTTGAAATCGCACAACTCACACCCGTTACTCGATTCACACACTCGACGTCATGGAGCCCTCGGAGACCTCCGTCTAACTACATACGTATCTGCACTATTGACACTACTCCTATTTCTATCATCTTCTTGCCTTTGTTCGTTTCTATTCTTCTTTCGACCATAAATCGAGCTCTGAAATTTTCCCACTCGTGCACACAAATAGTTCCGCAGCCTCTGTTGAATCGCCCTGAAATCGTTCCCGTCCATTAGAATTTTGGATAGAACGGTTCGATCGTAATTTAATGAACTTCCGTAAGAATGGTGTGGTAAGGGGGGTGTTTGTGCGTATGCGTGGGTTTGTGTAGATACGTCTGTATGCACTATGTATGTATGTTCCATCTGCTAGGGATGTGTGTGTATGTGTGTATGCTATGCACGTGTAGATGTATGTATATATGTACTACGTACGTGTGTATGTATGGATGTATACATACATACTATATGTCGGTGCATAAATGTATGTATGTGTATATGGATATGGATGTGTATATGGATATGGATGTGTATATGGATATGTACTAAATATATGTGTATGTATGTATTAGGTGTACAACTTAAGGGAGACTTTGTCCTTGAAATTTTCAAAAAATCAATTTGAGCTCAACATGAGCAGCTAGAAGAAGAGGAGGGATGCCTCTATGGACCAGGCATTGCCGATTAGCGGTAATTATAAACACATTTGTGTAAACACATTACAAAACTTTAAACGCGTTTTTCTCGCAAACACGTTTTTAAAAATGGCTGACATTCTTCTGACCGCTGTAATTAACATATCGACCTGAAATTTGGAGAGCATACTCAGAAAATATGTCTTCACGGAATGACGGATCGTTTTTTCGATAGATACATTTTTGCATTTATTATTTATCTTTTTATGCGAAAAAACGCGAAAATTCGATTTTTTTTTAAATTGCCGCCATTTTCCGAAATTTGTACTAAACGAAAAATCCATCCGTCATTCCATGACCAAAGGGTCACAGATTGATAATATGCTTTGAATTTGTGTTTCAGATCAACAAAGACGGGGCAGTGATGTCAGCCGTTTACCTCCCGCGATTTGAGGACCTGTTTTCGCGAACCTGCGACGGCCGTTATTTTAGTTTAAAAAAAAAAAAAATTAACGTTCTGTATATCATGAATAAAAGCAAGAAAAAACCGCACTCAAAAAGCTTTACTCGTTTCCTTTAAAAAAAATAAAATGTAAACACCTGAAATATGGCACTCCAAGGACAAAGTCTCCGTTAATTCGGTGCCCTTTATAAATCTTGTTTGTTTACTTTAAAGGTACCCAATTACTATGTACACCTAACACTATGTATGTGTGTATGAAAGTACATATGTACTATGTATGTTTAGATATAGTAAGTATATGGATGGTAGAAACATGGTAAGGTATATGGGTATGGGTGTACGCTCGCGCGTATGCATCAGTTTGTATCTCCATGTGATTGCACACACACACATACACACGCACACGCACACACACGTATGGGTGTGTGTGTTTCCCTTTTGTTGCTGAATATTTTATACCGCCGGTCTGATATCGCTGTGTTTGTCACTAGTTGTTCTTCTTACACTCAATTTATGTACTTCGATGTGTAGAGATCACCTGTCCCCGTAGACACTGCGACTGACCACGCGATATCCATTTTTATAGCGAGCATGACACGAAAAATACTCGAACCATTGTCGAGCGGTTTAGTATCGCTCTTCTCTTAACAATACTGCTGTACGAACTCTTTATACATATATTTAGATGCGTGTGCACGTGTTCACGTTTATTTTGCCGTTCGTTTTCCGCCACTCCCTTTGCACTATCTACAATCCACTTGACCATTCGAGGCACATTTTTACGAAAACACCGACTGTTTCGCCGCACCCTTACACTCTTATTTTTGCCCTCATTCGTACGCAGCCTGTCATAACTCGTAGCACTTATAATTGCTAATATGTTTTGTTTCCCCCGAGAATATTTCTTACTCCACCCAACAGAAGAATCAATCTTTTGTAAATTCGTCGATGCGCCGATGGATTCTTTTTTACAACGCCCCTTTTGAACGAGTCAGGAAAGTAACACGTATATAAATCAAAAGATCGGACGGAACGATCATCGAGACGTCCGAAATATCGTGCGTTTTTGAAGATATTCGCATCTGACGCAGGAACTGAAGGATGTGCTCGGAATATATAATAAGCAAAAAAATGCAAGTGGCTTTCATTTGTGGAAAACTCGCGCCCGAGTCACATGAATGTTATTTACTTCTAGAAAAAATAATTACTCCCGTGAATGGTATCGTACGCGATTTATATATATATATATATATATACACATACATACATATGCGTAGCAATTGGAAACATCCACTTTCGAGGTACGACGCTCGGGATAGACTGGCAACCGCGAGATACGAGGAACCGTTTCATCCCCCACCGTTGTCGCTCCTCTCGCCTCGTCGGTGACAAGGGCGGGGACGCGTGGGCAAGGAAGACTACCGCGTGGAGAAGGGGCTGCCCCACTAGGATGAAAACACAAGGGTGCGATAAAGAAAACGAATGGCAGCGAAAGAGGGAGGGTAGAAGAGTCTCTCTCTCTCTCTGTGTGTGTGTGTGTGTGTGTGTGTGTGTGTGTATGTGTGTGTGTGTGTGTGTGTGTGTGTGTGTGTGTGTGTGTGTGTGTGTGTGTGTGTGTGTGTGTGTGTGTGTGTGTGCGTGCGTGTGTGTGTGTGTGTGTGTGTGTGTGTGTGCGCGCGCGTGTGTGTGGGGAAGGGGGGGGGGAAGAGAGAGAGAGAGCAAGGGAATTATGTAGGAAGAACGAATAAACGACATAGCAAATAGTGGACGCATGAGCAATCCTGGCTCTATAAAACGCCCGAGATCTCGCACGCAGTATCCACATGATTCTTAGCGCTTGTCTATCTCATATATATTTTACATCTCGCTTGCGCAATCCTTTGTTCGTGAGTGTGTCGCTTTTTATTCATTTCCAGAAAACACAACGCGCCGTAGCACGCCCACCCTTTCGTCTTCACGGGAAGTGAACTATTAGATGTAGCAATGCATTCATCCATATGTATATATCTGTCCCCGTGTAAACGACCCCGTCAATAATTTCCAGGCGTCGTTAAAACAATATTAAATCAACGGCAAGAAGTATAAAATGGGACAAAAACTACAGTGTCGGGTACAAAAGCTTCATAGGTAGGCTAACATTACTGGGTACACTGTAATCTCGATTATCGGGACCTCAACAGATGCAACAGCCCCCCACTATGTGCCGAATATTGGTTGGTGTATCGCATGGTGGGAGAAGCGCCAGACCTTACCGTGAGGCACGAAGCATGCTAGATAATAAGTGAGGGCTTCGATGGGGTACCGCTATTAGCTACGTCAGCTGCTCAGAATCGGCTTGAATGGATGGTGCGCAATATCAATTTTTGCAAGTGCGATGCGGAGCCGGTGTGCCGTTGATCGAAACCATAAAATAATAACCGTTTTATGGTTTAGATATGGTCATCGCGACCATGTCCCGCTTACCCTTTGTGACTTGTCTTTCTTGTCTGTTTGTTTTCCTTCATATGATGTAAATAAAAATGTAAACAATATTTAGCAATCTAAGCAGAAAATAGATACGCATATCGTCGAGATGATTTCGAGAATGACTTTCTATTCAAATAGAACAGATTGGGCTGATATGTCAACATTTTTTCAAGTATCGGACAACAACAATACACAGTTAAAAAAGATACTCCTAAATCAACTAGATGCGTTATTCGATTTAAAAAAATCGAATTGACGAACATTTTCGTACAAGCAAACTTTAATATGTTTGCTTCTACTATTGCGGAGCTTTATTTTACATTCTGGTATTTGGTCTTACTACCCAAAAACATATTTAATCGTAAAATCCGAATGCGCCTATTTAATTTTCTTATTTAAATTAACTAACTTTCTCGTAAATACAAACACCCATCTATTTGACTGTATTACTGCTGTGACTTCACTTGGACATGCTTTGATCTTTAAATCAACCATCATTTAACAACAATCCGTTCTGTTCTTTTTTATACTGAACTTTTTTTCCACTTTCATATAAAATTTTCCAGTCTTTGGGAAAATTATGCATAGCGGCTCACAATGTGCGTGATAAAATGTTGACATACCGTAAGCCTCAACGCCTCTCATGGGCTCGCCTATATGTTCGCTCGGAGCGCAAAATATTTGTGGGTAAGGCTTGAAATCCTGCGCCATACGTCGACCCCCGAGCGTACGACATGTGCGCTGAGGAGACAGCCACCCCTCACGCGGCAAAGGTCAGCGTACCCAGCGCACGGGTAGTACGATCCTTAACCGTGGTGTGGCGCAGGTCTTCCAGACTTCCCCCTAAGCCAAATGTACTCTGAGCGAGCATATAACCGAGTCCACAATCGAATGTGTATTTATTTAATGGGACTATATCAACGAATACGTGACAGGAATCGCGTAACACATTAAAAACAAATAGAGTCCTAATAGGCCGTAAGAGAAATCAACGAAAAATTGACCTGAAAAGATTTTGGTTCGGCTCGATAGATTCTTACCTGCGTGTATGTTAAGAAAGTTCAAAATTATATGAAAAGGTATCGAACTTGCGTAATTTTTCTTTTTGTACAAAACTCACCCCAAAATTCTACTCGCATTTTTATTAAACAATTATTTAATAAAAAATCATCTTATTGCGAGATAAACAAAAGTCAACAACCATAATGGTTTCTAGCACAATTATTTTAGTTCTGATTATCGTTGCACACCTTAAACTTCTCACGCGATTTTACAAAATGTAGGCGAAATTTAATAGGTTTTATAAGTGAAGAAGGCAAAGCGCGCCTTCATTTAATTTTGGCGGTAGCCGAAGTCTGAAATTCAATTAGGTCAAGACCGTATTGGCGATAACTAATTGCTATTCTGCACATACCTAGGACAAATTCAACTGAAACATTGGTCCAAGAGGAGGGTATAATAGAGTTTGACTGATAACTTACCGAGCCCGTATTGCATGTGGCTGAATGAAATTTCGTACAGTACGAATTGGGGACAAGACTAGGAATGGAGATGTTCGAGAGAATGAGCGTTGCCCGTAGGGATTCCGTATAAGCAGGGAGAGAAAGACTTCTCATGTATTTCTCGCAACTTCTAGAATGGATGACGGTTGTTGTGAGCCCTCGCCGTCGATATAGCTCATTGTACGTGAGAAATTGTTGGCCATCCTCAATCCACCTGTATCCACTATATCGCTCCACCAGACAATATCCGCCGTCTATCTATACGATATATACGTACTATATAGTTTGTATTAATGCACCTGTGTATATATATATGGCACAAATATTCCGATGGCTATTATTCGAAACGACTGTCGCCAAAGCATTCGAAACGTCAAGTTAAGGGAGCCTTTGTCCTTGAAATTTTCCAAAAATCAATTTGCGCTCAACATGAGCAGCTAGAAGAAGAGGAGGGATGCCTCTATGGACCAGGCATTGCCGATTAGCGGTAATTATAAACACATTTGTGTAAACACATTACAAAACTTTAAACGCGTTTTTCTCGAAAACACGTTTTTAAAAATGGCTGACATTCTCCTGACCGCTGTAATTAACATATCGATCTGAAATTTGGAGAGCATACTCAGAAAATATGTCTTCACGGAATGACGGATCGTTTTTTCGATAGATACATTTTTGCATTTATTATTTATCTTTTTATGCGAAAAAAACGCGAAAATTCGATTTTTTTTAATTGCCGCCATTTTCCGAAATTTGTACTAAACGAAAAACCCATCCGTCATTCCATGACCAGAGGGTCACAGATTGATAATATGCTTTGAATTTGTGTTTCAGATCAACAAAGACGGGGCAGTGATGTCAGCCGTTTACCTCCCGCGATTTGAGGACCTGTTTTCGCGGACCTGCGACGGCCGCCTTTTGGTTTTTTTTTAAATTTTTAATGTTCTGCATATCATGAATAATAGCAAGAAAAAACCGCACTCAAAAAGCTTTACTCGTTTCCTTTAAAAAAAAATAAAATGTAAACACCTGAAATATGGCACTCCAAGGACAAAGTCTCAGTTAAACGGGATGCACCCTTATACGTATTAGTGGGCGACTATTCGTAGAGGAGGGTTTCGCTTCCTACCGCAACTTCGAAGACAGATCTTGTCTCCATCCTCTCTCTCTCTCTCTCTCTCTCTCTCTCTCTCTCCCCTCCCTCCCTCCCTCTCCCCCCCTTCCTTTCTCTCTATCTATCTAGCTATCCGTCTATCTATCTCACTGTCTGCCCAAGTCACGAACGATCGGATCAAATTAACGTTCGATCTGGCACCGGACCTCGGCAACAATGGGAGATTTAAACTTGTACATCACAACCGATTTCCTATGTACAGCTATACGAGAAGCGTCGCTCTATATACTACCCTCTTCCTACCATTTCTCTATACACACAACATCCGCAAATTATCTTTGAGTATGGGACGATTTTCCATTAGGCGAACAGAAATACCTTCTACCAACATCCAAAGAAATCAATGTAACTCCGGATGCGATAGGATCGAGTTTTCAGTGATATGGCGGAATTGGAACGCTTGATTTCTTTGAACTAGACTGATGATTATTCGAAGACTTGCACATTCAATAAAAAACGAAATTCGATTGAAAAAATATCAACTTTACAGCTGGATACCTTTGCGTCAATAGAATCCTCAGTGTTCGGTGAATAAGCGTGGCAGCTCTCAAGTCATGTGTTCTCAATGAAAACGATTGCTCGTGTTGCTAATGAGTTACTTATATCATCACAAAACTTTTAATTCGACGAAAATGTAGCGAGGGTAATTTTTAAGTTTAAATTGTCTCTATACGCGATGACTAAGAGGAATCTTCAATTATTTTTGAAATGCGATATGCACCATACAATTTTTTTTAAATCAATTGCATAACACTTTTTACACTTTTTTTAAACAATTTGGCAACAATAGCTTCATTACTTCACATAAGGTGTTTTTAAGTATTTATACCCCTTTCGATTGGGCAACGAAGATGATTATTTCCGCTCATCGGCTTCGGTCAAACCTGTTACGCCAAATGGCTCGATGACTCGAATCCAACTAGCGTTCGTCATAAACTTTGTACTTGTGCGAAATACACATCACAAGATAACGCGTCTGTATAAAGAACCTCTGGTTTGCGAATCGCTAGGTTAAGTTTTTGGTAAAGCCTTTCCAGGGCTGTATTACGAGTCAGAATGGTAATACGCGTAACAATAGGTCTGTAGCCCAACGGTGTCTTTATCGACGGCGCAGTCTTTCCTCAATGTCAGAATCAGGACCAATATTGGAAGTGAGATGAGTTTCACGTGTATTATGATACTTGCCGGAATGTTGATCAAAGGTCTCTTTCCTTGGGACTCCTGTTATAACAAACAGTCGACGTCTTTACAGAAAGAGGATGAACCTTGGTGAGTACGATGCGAAACGGGTGAAGAATCAGAGCTTGCCAGGACTTGGAACAAGGTGTCTTCAGGTTAACACAACGGAAAAGATCACGAGTTAATTGTGTCGATGATTTAATTACACTTATATCAGTTCGTTACATCGATGTTATTTTTACTCGGACGTGGATAATACTCTTCCGGTTTATTAGCGCGATGGTTTAAACGTTACAACAAACGCATTCACGTAATTTACGGAGTTTCTTAATGAAAACTTGCGCGTGTTATCCCTTGTACTGTACGGCGTATCGCTAGCGTAGCAGCTAACAGTAGAGGTCTTTAGGAGAAAACCTCTTCGTAACAGTGATTTCACGATTCTGACTTTTAGATCGTCAGTCCCGTGCTGCGCAGGGCCGATATTCATCGGATAGCGATAGTGGGGCAAGGGTCTACGTGACTGCATTTCTGGGCATGCATCCGTGGGACCCATTGATAGGTATATATTCCCACACGCTAGTCTGACTCAGTCTGCAGTGTTTTAAGGGTTTTGGACGACGAACTCACGCCGAAGGCGAGGCGCAATAAAATTTAATCTTACACAATATTTATGAAAACGTTGAGAGCTCGGGCGCATATGCAGACCGCGAAATATCGATACTTAATCCTAGACAACGTTGCTTTGTGCGTTGATCGCTTGGTCACGTACGCAAGCCATGAGACATAGCGATTTATATTAACGGAAAAAAATATGAGCATATATTTTTACTTCGTATTTATATTTGTTCTTATTCTATAGATATGAGAATAAAGTATTTGCTCTAATTAAGGCAATTTATATGGTTGGCTTAACACCACCCCCCCCCCCCCCAAGTTAGATTGAACTTCGGCGATAATGAATTTCGATGTCGAAGGTCTTATCTCTTTTGGCTCTGCTACAATATTTTCGGGGCTCCCGAGAGGTTGGATTGTTCTTGCCGTTCTGTCAAGTATTCTAGTTGTTTTTGACGTTTTTGCAGTTCTATTTTCGCTTTATTCTCATATTTCTTAATTTTCTTATTGGCTCTGGGGCAACAACATTAGAACAATCCGTTTCTGATAAATTTAAGGACAGAAGTTACTGCTCCGCATCGCAATAGTACAAACATCGTACCGGTTATTCCTAACGATGATAAACCAATTTTTATGGATTTATCGAGTAGTCCGTTCATGGTATTCCAAAATTAATCGTCTTTCGGTATAATTTCGGCTTTTTCTGTGTCTTTATTGATGTTTTCTAGGTCTCGACCAATATCTTTGACATAGGTGGTGTCTATTTCTTTATGGTACATTTTTTACGCGCATACTTAATTCTGAAAAGTTTGTTGCCAAGTACGATTGGCTCGGGTTTATTAATCGATATTCTTTTGGAATTCCATTTACCAGCGTTTTAGTATTATATTGCGTTAGTGTACATTTATTCATCGTTTTTTAACAGCGTAACTTCCTTAATATAAATTTCGCTAGTATAGTTCTTACATTGTACAAGTACTAAAACAGGTTTTCCAATTTCTGGTATTAATAATATTCCGTGGTTATCGTATTAGGAGATATAGCTCATTTTTGTGACGTTGATTTTACTTAGTTCGCATTGCTTAAAATCGCTTTGACAGGTTGGTTTATTGATTCTATCATGAATTGGGTGTGCGTAGTGTGTAATATAGTAAATATCAATCTTTTTCATTCGCATAATATCAATTTCGTTGGTTATCTTCATTATGTTCGTCATCTGAAAAGAATAACTTTATTATATTTAGGTAGACTATTTTTTCTTTATCATCGATTTTTATCTTAACGTTTGACTTATCTTTGTAAATTTCTATTATTTCGTATAGTCCTAACCATTCAAGGTCTAACTTATGTTTTTTACTTTCGTTGTGAAGGTAAACGTTCTGTCCCATCTTGATCTTATCAAAATCCAGTTTATTTTTATTTTCGTTTAATTGTTTGGCTGTTTGTTCTTGTTTCAACTGTAAACGTTCGCGTGCTTCTGAGTGTATTGCGTCGTGCGTATGTGTCCACTTCTTTAATAAATCGTCACAAGTTAATGATTTCTTATGAGGTAGGCTTGATGGTTTTTTAAGTTTTCTATTAAATGCCAATTCGTCAGGTCGATATCCAGTTGCACTGTGTACCGAACTGTTATAAGCGAAGGCTACTAATTTCAATATATCTTTCCAATTATCTATCTGTCCCTCACACATTGTTTTTATTGATTCCTTAAGAAGGGAATGCATTCTTTCAGTGCTCCCATAACTTTGCGGGTGGAATGCGGTAGTTTTGATATGCGAAATACCGTGTAATTGTTCGAAATCCTTCATTAATTTTGAATTAAATTCTTGTCCCTGGTCTGTTAAAATGATGCAGGGGATCCATGGATCATTATAAAATCATCGTTTAATGTTTGGATGATCTCCGAGCTAGATTTTATCTCGAGTGGGCATAATACAATGTATTTAGATAGACAATCGTGTATACTGAGGATATATTCATGCCCTGAACGCGATATTTGTAGTGGGCCGAATATGTCTAACGCAATTTTTTTTATAGGGGTTTGTCTGGCAGTCGGGTACAATAGCAGGAGCAATGTTCCGATTTCTTACATATTATACAATTCTTAATATAATGTTTTACGTCTTCTTCGAGGAGTTCCCATTCCCTGTGTTCTTTTGTTCTTTGTATGGTTTTATACTCTGCAAAGTGTGAGCTTAGGTTAGTTCCGTGGCTTCCTGCTATTATTTTCTTTTTGTCTATGTAGTCAGGTTCCTTAAAGGTCGAAAAGCAATATTCATACTGTGTTTCGTGGTCTTTGATACTAAAGAATCTTAATATCGATAAAATCTCTTCCTTCTCTGCTTTGGTCATTACATCATCCGTAAATATCCTAACATGTCTAGTTCCTTTGATTTTATTGATGGTAAGCTTGGATCTTACTTTATTAAGAATCTGATAGTATAGACTTTGAGGTTTATCATCTGTCGGTTGAGTGACCTTTATCCAGTGTTTTCCTTTTACATTGGGTTTCTCTTTTAAAAGGTGTCTCAAATTATTGGGGCTAAACAACTTGTATGTCGAGTACTTATAATAATCATATGGCAGTGCTACGCCTAAATCAATTTGGGGTTGATCTGAAGTCTCGTCTTGATTCGTTTCGTCTTCGTCACTGAAACTCTCTAAATCTTTCATAGCGTTTGAGTCTCTTGGTCTTAAATTGTAATTAATTTGGTTACGGCTGTCAGGAGTTTCCTGATTTTTCTTCACATGATTCATTTCATCATTCGTGGTGCTCGTAGTTTTTAATTCTTTCTGAACATTGTCTATCATTGATTTAAGTTTATTAGGGGCTGTTTTACTCTGTTTGTAAGTGTTCCTCCGAGCTATGCATTTGATTTTAATTTCTGTTTGCTCAATATTGCTGGTAATTATATATTGGTTGTTCCCGTACGAATCTGTTTCAATGTGATAAATGAGTTCGTTGTTAAATGTCTTGTCCTTGTTATAGTCCTCAGGTAATTCCATATGTGCTTCTCTAAACAAAGCGTCAGCTACTACATTGGGTTTCCCTTTACGTATTCGATGTCGAATTCATACTCTTCGAGTTTAAGTCTCCATCGTAATAACCTGGATGGAGGGTCTGGTTTATTAGCTAACCATTTTAATGCCTGATGGTCAGTTTTTATTGTAAAGTTTCTTCCTAAAAGATATTGTCTGAATCGTTTAACTGCCCAAACTATAGCGAGTAGTTCTTTTTCTGTTGTCGTATAGTTGGTCTCGGCTTTATTTAATGTCCTCGATATATAAACGCATGGGTGTCCTTCCTGTGATAATACAGCTCCTAGTCCTTGATTTGAGGCATCAGTCGTTAATACAAACTTTTTAGTATAATCCGGATACTTTAATACAGGATTATTCGTGAGGATATTCTTTAACGTGTCAAATGCTACTTGACATTTATCCGTCCATGTTATTGGTCCACTTTTGTTTTCCTGATAATTTTTGGTTAGGTCAGTCAAAGGTTTAGCTATGGATGAAAACTTCGGGATAAATTTTCTGTTGTATCCTGCGAGTCCTAAAAATGATTTAATTTGCTCAGGTGTTTTAGGTTTTGGGAATTCTTTTACAGCTTTGCATTTTTCTACGTTGGGATTTACTCCGTCACGTGTAATAACATGTCCCAAATATTCGAGTTCAGGTTTCACGTATTCGCATTTATCTGGCTGCAATTTCAAATTTGTATCTCTCAGTCGATTGAAGAGTATTATCAAATTTTGATTATGTTCTTTCATGGTTTTCCCAAAAACTATTATATCGTCCAGATATGCAAAACAATTTTTTTCTATTAATCCTCTTAATGCAGTGTTCATCATTCTTTGAAATGTTGCCGGTGCATTTTTTAGTCCGAAGGGCATTTGTAGGTATTCAAAATGCCCTTGGTTAGTACTAAAAGCGGTATACTTTCTCGATTTTTTCTCCATTGGTATTTGGTGGAATCCTGCACTTAGATCGAATGCAGAAAAAAACTGCAGCTTTTCCTAGGTCGTTGAGAATATCTTCTATAACAGGCAAGGGGTATGAATCCTGAGCTGTTTTTTCGTTCAATTTTCTATAGTCAATCACCATTCTCCATTTTGTCTTTCCTGACGCATCTTTCTTCTTTGGTACTATCCAAATGGTTGCATTGAATGGTGATTGAGAATGTTGAATTATTTTCTTTTCTAATAACTCTTGTACTTGTTTGTCCACTTTTTCCTGATGGATTTTAGGTGGTCTGTAAGATTTGATATTGATGGGTTTCGTTGGTTCATCAATTACGATTACGTGTTCTGCTAAGTTGGTACTTGGTGGCTTGTCATGGTCTAATTGGAATAGATCTGAATAGTTCTGTATGATTTTCCAAATTTCATCTTTTTCTTTAATACTCTTTATGTGCTACAGTCTAGTCTTGGTTTTCAGTTCCTGAATTCTTTTATTACTTTGGTTAATTTTGTTGCTCGTTAACCTCGGTTTTACTTCAAAGATTTGAATGTTTTTTGTTTGAAAAGTGATGTTCTTCTTTTCTCCGTTTGCTACTGGAATATTTACAATACCTTCCTTTATATGATGGGTGCTGTCTCCTTGAGGGGTTCTTACTAAGACTGTTCCTTTTCGTTTCTCTACTTCTACGGGGATAGTTATAAACCGTCCGGCAGGCACAGTGAATTCGGATGATTCTATTTCTTGATATTTTTTGTTAACTCTTATTTTCCTCCGGGGTAAGTCAACTATGACGTCGTTGTTTAGGATGAAAGGAGTTCCTATTAAAGCGTCTTCTCTAATCGGATAGTCTGATGAGACTATATGAAATTTGTCACGTCGGTCGTTAATGTTTCCTTTGCATTTGATAAACGTATATCCGAGTGTTTTATTTGTCGTTTTTCCCGTGTTAAAGAGGATGGGTTTTTTAATAATGTGCTTTTCTTTCACAAGATGTTCTTTGATTATGTTAATGGATGCTCCTGTGTCAATTAATGTCGTTAGAGTTTTAAATGTTGTCTGTTCGAAATCGAATTTGGCAGTGAAGAGATGTCCTCGATCTATTGCGGGGATGTGCTCTCGTCGTCGCTTGTGCTTTCATGCTCTTCGTTTGTCGTGTTCACGTCCTGTTAAGAAGGTCTCTTCGGATGCGGAGCCTCCCGAAAATTTTGATTTCCTTTTTGAGTGGCTTTCTTTTTCTGGTTGGTAATTTTGTTGATGGGGCTCGGTATACCTTGATCTTTTTCCTTCTGATTGCAGTAAAGTTCCATATGTCCGGGCCTTTTGCAATAAGTGCACTTTCTGTATGGATGATTCATTACCATAATATATTCAAGTGCCTTTTTCATTTGACTGGTTGTGTTTATCGAGTCAAGGTCGAATTCTCGGATATCGGTCTGATATTGTCGTTCTTCTTCCGTCATGCTTTCATGTCCTTCCTCTTCGTCATGTGAGTCATATTCGTTGTACTCAGTGTGGTGGACGTTTGGTTTGTTCATTGAGAAGAAGTTCCTGTTTTCTTGTGGTTTATTACTGAATCTTGATTTTTCGTGGTTGAATCTGGGTTTTTCCGGTCTTCGTTGGGGTTGAGGTTCATGAAACATTAATCGTTGTCTTTGGATGCTTCTTTTGAAATCTGCGTGTTCTCAAGCAGTTGCTTCTGCTTGTGAGAGCGAATATATGTCCTTCGTTCTGAGATAGGCTCGTGTGTCTTCCTTGAGACTTTGCAGATAAGTCTGAATGATGTCCGTCAGATATTTGTAAATATATGGTGATTGATTCATCCGTTTGAAGGGCTTGTTTAAGTTCGAGGCGTTTAGCGTTTAGCCAAGATATATAGATTCTGCGGAATCTGGTGTTGTGTGCCTGGATCGTTCCTTGAGCGTGGACGCATGCCGTCAACTGGTTCATGAGTAACAATGATGATTCTACCGGGTTAACTCGTTTGATCAAGACGTCTTTCAATTGCTCTGTCAACTTCGCTGTCCATTCCGAGATGTTGACTGCTCCTTCTTTCGTGTCTCCGGTAAAAATGGGTACTATATCAATAGTCTCCTTGGCTGGTGCGGTTTGGTTCGGTAGCAGGTCGTGAGGCATTCGATGTGGTCGGTAATAATTTCCTCTGGCGTTAGGTTGGCTATCAGCGTCTTCATCATCGTCATCGGGGTCGTCATCGTCTGGATTTCCAGGTGGTGGTGCGCTGGGTTGATTTCGATTAGATCGATTTGGTGGTCGTCTGTTATCCTGAGATGGCCTTTTGTCTGGTTATGAGGAGGTAGGTTGCGACTCCTGTTTCTGTATAAGTTGTCTCATCATGGTTTCGAGATTTTTCATTTCGTCTTTTACAGTCTGTAGGTCTTGTTGGAGCTGAGTATTTTCTGTTTTCAGTATTCGCATTTTGTATTCGTTCGTCCGGTCTTGTTGATCTTTGGTAATAGTCCGAGTATTCATTTCTTGTCGGTGTATTCGTTTCAAGTCGTCTATACCAGAATTTAATTTTTTAATATGATGTTCTTTTTGTTCAACAGTAGCTCGTAGTTCTAAAATGGTGTTCTCTAACCTTTCTTTTTCTACGTTATAATCTCGTAATATACTTTCCCTATTCTGTTGGAATTCTAGCCTCGTTTGTTCTCCGAATTGCTGTTTCTCTTTTATAAGTTTTTCTTCAGTTTTTTGGAACTCTCGTATTTTTACTTTTAGTTGTCGACCGAACTGAACGTCGTAGTTCCTTTTTATTTCTTTAATTACTTGCTCCTGTCTATGAGCGTTTTGTTCTTGTAAGGCTTTGAATTGATCTTGGGTCTCACTGGTTTCTTTTTCAAGGTATTGTTTCTGTGCTATAATATGTGATTGTAGCGCGATATTCGTACTCTCAAGGGTCTCGATATGTTCGCGATAGCCTTGAGCCTCTTGCTTAATGATTTCTACCTGATCTTGTAAATATTTTTATTTAATTACTTGGTTTGATTTTTCCCTTTCTAATTGCTATTTTTTTGTCTGGGTCTCTTGTAAATCACGTCTGCGCTCATTTATTTCGTCGCATTTTGCTGAGAACTCTATTTGTTTTTTCTGTAAAGTTTTTTCGAATGTGTTCTCGAGGTCGAGGTTTCGAATTTCGAGAGTTTTAATAAGGTTGTTCTGTCCAAGGTTTGCTTGACCTATTCGCTCTACTAGGGCACGATTACTATCGTAACTTTTATGTACGTGAACTAGTTCGGTTCTTAATTCGAGTTGTGCTCTTTCGAATTCTAGTTTCTCAATATCGAATCCGTCGATTTGTTGTCCTTGCAGTCTGATTTTTTCTGTCAATATCCTTATTTTGTTTTCTGATTCCTGAAGGGCGTGCGTAATTGTTTGATTTCTATGTCTCGTAATTTTACTTCTTCTACCGCTTTATCTTTTAAAGTAAGTCCCTCGTCAAAGTATTTGTTTACCAAGAGAGTGAATTGAGAGATTGCTACTTCAGCTTTTTCAAGACTTTTTACAAGTATAGGGTTTTCTGTGGATTGTTTTTTTTCGTGGTGGTCTAAGTTCGCTAAGGCTGGACGTTTCTGATTCTAATTCTCTTGTCTTAGGGATAGCGATTTGATTTTCTAAACGTAGTGCTATGGCAAGGTTTTGTTCTTGAACTTCCTCAATCTTCTTTTTTCCCGTGGTTACCAAAATATAATCTAATGAATGAGGTAGATCGTGATATGCTAATAATTGTGGGTGATTCTTCGGATCTCTGTGAAATTTCCAAGTTATTTTTTCTATATGCTCAGATTTTCTCAGCGTGTATAAATCTTCTTCGGGTTCCCATTCGGGGTGATTTTTATAATACAGAAAATAACTGAACAGGATTCGTGAAGTGTCTTTTTTGAGTTTCTTTACATGGTTGGGGATTTCTTCAACTATAATGCTTCTTCCCGATATACCCTTTTCTGCTGTGCACATTATCTTTGGTTTTCGTCGCGTCTACGTATGTATATTTTCATACGTTATTGTTATTTTTTCCGTATCATATATATTTATATATATATATATATATAATTATTTTTCTTACTCGACACATATATGTATTAATTATAATAAATGTCGGGCGATGTTGAGTCTCAAAGATTCTTATGATCTGAGATCTTATGTGGTCGAGTAATTAGATGATTTTTTTTTCATGTTGTTACTCAAAATAATTCCAGAATAGGCGGTATTTGTCATAAAAGGTAAACTTCTACTAGCACCACTAGATTTATGAATTTACTTATTTTCGGTACCGCCGGGTCTTTTACTTATTGTAATAACGAGACACTATTATTTTGCCGTATCTGTTTTCGTTACTTTTCCACTGGATATAGCTTCCAATGCTAGTGGTTCTTTTAAAGTTAAACACACAAAATTACTTAACTACGTTGTTTGGGAATAAGGTAGTTACAACTTCCTATTTTTAATTTGCCGTGCGCAGAATATTTACTGCGGAAAAGTTTTGTCGCAAGAGTCTCTAATTCCCTTACATAATGAGCGGGATTTTAAACTTACTCTTACTCAGTGTTCGCATACAATACTGGTCGAATGATGTTGATCTCGGTGTTCTTGAAGCGGCGAACGCTGTTACAACGATCGGTTGTAGACTTTTCGTGTCGATTGATGATCCAGCATACCGTCGGAGTTGAGGTTATTTTCTAAAGGCATGTCTCCCCCAGTTGTTATTAAATCCTTCGCGGGCTCGAGCTCCTGCAGCGAAGTCTTATAGATGCGCGGTACGTGCAAGTTCCTTAAGGCGGTCCTCTAGTTTCTCGGGTCGAAAAAATCGATTTTTTTTTCATAAATCACATCTACAACATGTGTAGAAAATGTGTGCCAAAGGATTTTTCGATATTCCAAGTGGTTCACAAGTTACGGCCCTGGAACGGAGCAGGTATACGGAGCGCGCGCCAGGCTGCTCCGAAAGCCGAGCGACGCTGACTATTGTATTGATATCCCTAAATCTAACTGCTACCTGAACCTTTTGTGAATTAGGCCCGAGTAAAGGGGAGCCGAGACCGTTGACAGACGCTTTCGAATATTGACTAAGACGCCGTGAAGCGTCGGTTAGTTCAGTTTCGCTGTGGCAGTTGCGAAGCGTACTATATTTTCTCTTGCGAGTCGCACGTAGCTGATTTTTTGAAAATAATTTTCAAAATGTTAAAGAAAGGAAGTAGAGACGCCCCGGCTCGTTACAATCGACCTAAAAAGCGAAAATTCGCAGGCAACCGACACACTTTTGAACAAGACAAGTCGGTTACATCGGCGTCAGCGAAGAAACTTCGTAAAAATAAAAATTTTGAAGTGACCGTTGAACAGACTGTTTTGTATTGTATTTTGAATTTTGTGAGTGTATTTTCAACCATTTCTTCGGCTGTTATTTGTAAAGAGTGCAAAAGTACGGTGACTTTCCATCAACGTGATATACGAGGATTGGGCTTTAAAATTTCTATGGCGTGCAAGTATGAGAAAGAAAAAAAATAGATTCATGCCCAAAAGTCGGTAAAGCCTACGAAATAAATCATCGCTTAGTTTTCGTGATGCGTTTGTTGGGAGTCGGTTATGAAGGCTATAGAATTTTCTGTGGACTGATGGATATGGGACAAGGTTTTGCTTTGAACACGTACTATTCCATATTAGAAAATATTCACTCAGCTTCTTCGGCCGTTTTTGATACAGTGTTGTCGATTGCGGTTAATCAAGAAAAGGAAGTCCTTCAAGAACAAGGAAAAGCAGAAAATGAATTCACCGTATCTGGAGATGGCACATGGAAAAAAAGAGGATTTTCATATTTATTCGGAGTTTCAACTTTAATTACCAAGTACACCGGTAAAGTGGTTGATGCGTGTGTAATGAGTAGTTTTTGTGCTGGATGCAATTTGTGGAAAAATAAAAAAAAAATAGTGATCCAGTTGGATATGCAGGATGGCTCGCTGATCATGAAGAAAATTGTACTCGAAATCGTACTGGAAGTTCTGGGAAGATGGAAATAGATGCAGTTGTGAAAATGTTTTCTCGTTCAGTAGATAAACATCAAGTTCGATATACGACATACCAGGTGTGTAAGTATGAAACCGGAATTTTTGTACAGAAAAAACACGTTTATTGTAATGATATGATACAAAGTAACTTATTCAAAGTATTGTCCGTCGCTATCTATACATTTTTCCCATCTTTCTGGCAATTTGTGGATTCCGCGCCAAAAGAACTGTTGCTCTTTTGAGGCAAACCAGTCATCGAGCCATTTTCTTACATCTTCGTAAGAAGTAAAGCGCTGCTCAGCAAGTGCGTGTCCCATCGATGCAAACAAGTAGTAATCGGATGGGGCAAGGTCCGGTGAGTAAGGCGCGTGCTGAAGAATCTCCCAACGGAACGACTCTATCGTTTCCTGGACCTGTTTTGCTTTGTGTGCTGGTGCATTGTCATGCAGCAAAATCACCTTGTGTTGTCTTTGTTGGTATTCTGGTCGTTTTTCACGCAAAACTCGATCGAAATCGGTCATTTGTTGTCGGTAGCATTGAGTATTGACAGTTTCCCCAGGTTTCAGCAGCTCGTAGTAGATTACGCCCTTCTGATCCCACCAAACACACAGCATTGTCTTTCGTCCGTAGCGGTTTGGTCTTGCCGTCGATGTTGATGGTTCACCCGGAGTAACCCATGTCTTTTTGCGCTTAGGATTCTCGAAATATATCCACTTTTCATCGCCAGTCACAATTCGATGGAGAAATGACTTTCTTTTGAACCTGGCGAGCAGCATTTCGCATGATGTTTTGCGGTTTTCCTGCTGTCTTTCGTTGAGTTCATGTGGAACCCATTTCCCCACCTTTTGTATCTCTCCCATGGCTTTCAACCGAAGGGAGATGGCTTCTCGAGTCACCTTTAACTGATCCGCCAGTTGTTGTTGTGTTTGAGCGTCGTCTTCGTCCAACAAGGCTTGCAGGTCAGCGTCTTCAAACTTTTTCGATGGTCTTCCACGTTCTTCGTTCCTCACGTCAAAATCGCCACTTTTGAACCGTTTGAACCACTCGAAACACTGTGTTTTACCGAGAGCATGCTCACCAAACGCCTCCACAAGCATTCGATGCGATTCGGCTGCGGTTTTCTTCAGATGAAAACAGAAAAGTAGTGCTGTCCGCAAATCGTAATTTGTTGGCACAAAACTCGACATGTTTATCTCTAATAAACTAATGCTACTGAATGAAACTCGTGTTATTGTGAGTTGGAAATCTTTGTCGGATATCAATACAATAACAAGACACCGCTGACGTGATGTGTCGGTAACTGCATCGACATCTAGCGCCACCTATGGGCAAATGCCGGTTTCATACTTACACACCTGGTACATAGGAGATGGTGACAGCAAGACATTCAACGGTATTTTGAAGGCAGAACCATATGGAGAAGACGTTGTAAAAAAAGAGTGTGTTGGACACGTTGAAAAGAGGATGGGGACTCGGCTCCGAAATGCTAAAAAATCTAATAAAGGCATTGGTGGGAAAGGTGCAGGAAAACTCACTGATAAATTGATTAGTGAGATGACAACGTATTATGGATTAGCTATTCGGAGACATCCAGATTCTATCGAGGAAATGAGAAAGGAAATTTGGGCAACATTCTTTCACAAGATTTCCACAGACAGCAATCTACAGCATCAAAATTGTCCTGCAGGCGAATCTAGTTGGTGCAAATGGCGCAGAGCTGAGTTTCTCGGAGAGGCTGAGCAATTCAAACACAATAAACCCCTTCTTTCTGAAGCAGTTCAAAAAGTTATAAAGCCAATTTATGAGGATTTATCCAAAGAAGAATTGTTAAGCAGATGCCTGGGAGCGGCAACTCAAAATAATAACGAGTCGCTCAATTCGTTAATCTGGACTTTTGCTCCGAAGCACCTCCATTCTGGGCCAAAAGTGGTTGAAATCGCCACGTTTCTCGCTGTCATAATCTTCAACGAAGGATTCAAATCTATCCTGAAGACCTTGGAAACCATGGGAATGAAAATCGACCCACAAGCTAAAGGATATGTTCAACAGCGTGATCGCGAAAAGGGAAGACGGAGCAGCTCTGCGTGAATTCCAAGAAGAAGAGGAAGGCCTATTGTATGGTCCAGGCATAGCAGATTGACGGTGAGATGAAATTTTTAGTATAAATCACATGCGCGAACTGTCAAACGCGTTTTTGTCGAAACACCATTTTTCGAAACGGTGACCACGATATTTCAGAAACTACTGCACCGATCTTGTTCAAATTTATACAGCATCTTTAATATGTTAAAAGCCAGCAATTGAACTAGGATTATCATGATTGCTTCGATAGCTTTTTTTGTACGAGCGAAAAACTTAAGAGAAAATGAGTAAAAAATAGAATGTAATTTTCAAAAGTGTATAAAAAAGTCAATGTTTGTAAATTAGAATTCACTCTAGTTCAATCGCTAGTTATAAATGTGAAGATTAAAATGCCGTTTGGTTTTTTGATTTCAGATAAGCAGAACAGCCGCAATCTTGGTCACCGTCAAGCACCTCTTTTACTTGATGTCTTCCTGTCGGCCACCATAACTTTTATTCTATTATATATTTTGACTTCAAAAAATTTGTAAAGCTTATTTAAATGTTAATAAAGATTATGCAAAAAGAATGAGATTGATTAGCCGTAAAAAAAACGGCCGATAAACTAGAGGACCGCCTTAATACACAATTGTCCGTCACTCACTTACGGAAAATTCAGCGTGGCAATGTCTTTTCCGTTAACACAAAATTAACTAAGTTAAATGTCTGTTTAACGTTCACTTGTGCACAGGTTTAATGTTCGTAGTTTTACACCCTCCGTCGTGGAGTTTCGGTAACCAGTTTTCACTTGACTTTTGGTATTACGATTTTTCATTGAGTAATCCTGGCAGGATCGCCAATTTTATGTTACGCAAAATGGCTCGATGACTCGAATCCAACTAGCGTTCGTTATAAACTCTGTCCTTGTGCAAAATACACATCACAAGATAACGCGTCTTTATAAAGAACCTCTGGTTTTCGAATCGCCAGGTTAAGTTTTTGGTAAAGCCTTTCCAGGGCTGTATTACGTGTCAGAATGGTAATACGCGTAACAATAGGTCTGTAGCCCAACGGTGTCTTTATCGACGGCGCAGTCTTTCCTCGATGTCAGAATCAGGACCAATAGTGGAAGTCAGATGAGTTTCACGTGTATTTTGATACTTGTCGAAATGTTGATCAAAGGTTTCTTTCCTTGGGACTCCTGTTATAACAAACAGTCGATGTCTTTACAGAAAGAGGACGATGCGAAACGGGTGAAGAATCAGAGCTTGCCAGGATTTGGAACAAGGTGTCTTCAGGTTAACACAAAGGAAAAGATCACGAGTTAATTGTGTCAATGATTTAAAAACACTTGTATCAGTTCGTTACATCGATGTTATTTTTACTCGGATGCGGATAACACTCATCCGGTTTATTAGCGCGATGGTTTAAACGTTACAATAAACGCGTTCACGTAATTTACGGAGTTTCTTAATGAAAACTTGCGCGTGTTATCCCGTGTACTGTACGGCGTATCGCTAGCGTAGCAGCTAACAGTAGAGGTCTTTAAGAGAGAACCTCTTCGTAACAGTGATTTCACGATTCTGACTTATAGGTCGTCAGTCCCGTGCTACGCAAGGCCGATATTCATCGGATAGCGATAGTGGAGCAAGGGTCTACGTGACTGCATTTCTGGGAATGCATCCGTGGGACCCATTGATAGGTATATATTCCCACACGCTTGTCTGACTCAGTCTGCAGTGTTTTAAGGGTTTTGGACGACGGACTCACGACGAAGGCGAGGCGCAATAAAATTTAATCTTACGCAATATTTATGGAAACGTTGAGAGCTCGGGCGCATATGCAGGCCGCGAAATATCGATACTTAATCCTAGACAACGTTGCTTTGTGCATTGATCGCTTGGTCACGTACACAGGCCATGAGACATAGCGATTTATGTTAACGGAAAAATATATGAGCATATATTTTTACTTTGTATTTATATTTGTTCTTATTCTATGGATATGAGCATTAAGTATTTGCTCTAATTAAGGCAATTTATACGGTTGGCTTAACAAACCATTAAAAATGCTCCAAAACATAGATTTATCAAAATAACGAGAACGGGCTCCTTGATGATATAATTCATCCAGAGATTCAAATTTAAGATCTAATCATTAAACCTAACTGTTATAAATCATACATGTAATTTCTTTAAAATAACTGTCTCCCGAACCGGGATACAATGATAAAAATACACTCACTTTTAGAAATGTCAAATCAACCCATTTGGCAATAAGATCTTTTAAAAAATATATTTTTAATCAAGTGTTTCTTTTCCTATGTTGTATCTTTTTTTGGTTATTCCGATGGAATTTACTAATAGTACAAATAGAAAACTTTCCACATAAGATCATTTTCGAAAGTTTAATACATGGGTTGGGCCTAGCTCGCTCAAGGATTAACTTTTGAATGATAAATAAAATAAACAATTATCCCTTTAGGGTCAAGAAATTCTCATAAAGCATACCCATGTAATTTAGCCGGTTGTCTACTTTACGGTAAACCGAATTTACGGTTCGATGGTTCTCAACTACTCTGTTTGAAAAACTATGTGCTAGGAGACACCATTTGGGCACGTGGCATTGCGTGATAACGGTCAAATGTCCACTAAGGCATAGTCCATCTATTTCAAGAAGCGCAAGTGAAAATTCTGTAAATCCGCGCTCAAGTTCGAGAAATTGCCAGGGTGGGGCCACCATCCAAGACATCCATTTAAAAGGCCACTAAATCAGGAGACGCGGCGGCGTCTAGACGCCGCATGATAACAAAAATGTCCACTCTATTGGGGACAAAGCCCCGTACTCTTTGTCCAGTAAGACGGATGGATTTTCCCGGTCATTTTTTAACTTAGCATCAACGTCACGCAGAACAACATCGACAAATCGAAAATCGAATGACATTTTACCAATGTAACGTGATTTTTTGCGATCGATTTTATTTAGGTTATTTTTTGAGTCTTCCACTTAATCCTGAGATCTCATCATTGTCACTAATTTTCCCAGCGAGTCCACAATCAAAAAGTATCCTAAGTATATTGGGTAGTCGAAAGTTATTCGACTAAGCTTAGCACATACATCCATTTAAGGGCCTACTACTATTTTCTGAACGGCGGCGACGAGCAAGGTGCCTAGACTCGCCTCGCGCAAGCGCCCCACGTAGCCCGGGCATGCACGATGCTTACGTAGCTCGGTCTCTCTTGCACCTCTCCCACAACTGACTGGCCACTCCGGCTGGGTGAACTTACCCCCCGACTTTGACATTTCGATGTTTTTCCTTCTATCCGTTTGTAAGTGATTGTTAGAACAATTAAAACCCTTCAAGCCCTTCTTTAAGGAATTTAAATGACAAATGACCGTCAAGTTAGCCGTCCCATTTTATTGATATCGCCAATGAGTTTTTTTGGGGAGTCGTTTTATGCGAGATCGTTCGTCTTTGACGAAGATTCGAATCGAAACGTTGGCTAGATCACCTTTCTAAAAAAAAAGGTAAGTACCATGTGCAATATATTCTCCACGCATTTTAATATTGTCCGAAGGAGATAGCGCCGAAAAATTCATTTTTTCCGGTATGTATCCATTAGATGGCTTAATGGAGGACGGCACTGTAAAATTTTCGAAAGATCGTTTTTTCGAAAACATTTTTAAAAAATCATTTCAGCCTTGAAAAATATGGTGCATATTCGTTTGTAGCGAAAAAAAAAGTTTTACTCTGTTTTAATCGACTTCAAACACGTTTTTCTCACAACCATGTTTTGGAAATCGGCACGCAGCAGAAATCGACCAATGTTCGTCCAATCGTCTTAAAATTTTAACTGTAGCTTCTTAGATTGCTTTAACTGTCAAGTACGAGCACTTTTTTGATTAATTGAAAATTGTAAAAAATATATCAATTTTTATATAAAAATTATGGTCGAGAAAACAAACTTTATTCAAACTCGTCTTTATTTTTATTTTTTTGTTATTTTTAATTTACCCCCGTACTTGACTGCTAAACCTAATATAATCAATGAAAATATTGCACTCTTAGTTCCAGAATTAAATTTATGACAATCTACTGCGTGCCTCGGAGAGGGTTGGCCGAAAACCAGTAGTGCTATAGCGACTCGTGCGCCGCCATTTTGGATTCTTTTGATTTTTTTTACATGCTTCAATATATACCTAATAAAGCCTAACAGTTCTTCTGAGCATGTAGTTACAGTGGTGTCCTGCCTTAATTGACATGAAATCGTTTGTACGTATCAATTATTCGAAATAAAACGTTTTGTTAGATAATCCTTTCTGAATCGGAATATAAATACTACATACGGTAAGTTCTCTAACAATTGTTATGTCGTCCGAGGAAGTTGTCTAAAATTAAAGTCATACCGCACATGGTATTTAACTTGTTTTCAGAGACGATGACGTAACAAACGTTCTAATTCGAATATACATCACCTGCGAACGATTTCCAATTGATTAATTCAATTTTAATACACAAATACCAGACAAACGGGTTTTTTCGGGCTAATTTCTTCGGATTATCTTACAATTGTTGGAGACCTCACCGCATACCGTATTCACCTTTATGTACAGAAATGTTAATCTAACAAACTGGCTGGTTAACATATTCGTCGTCAAGGTCGAATTTAAATGTGTGGAGGCCCTGGGGCAACAACGAAGTGGGAGGTTCCTAATTATTGTTCAAACAAGATGACATTTTTTATAGTGTTTAAATAATTAATTTCGAACGAACAAGATCCTTTTCAACAACATACATAGACGTTCAACATATGAAATAAAAGATTTAAATTCTATCGTTAGGCGAATTTAACTTTGCGAGCTTCTTTTGACGAAAAGTCATTAATGATTTCGGTGAAATCCAGCTCCCGAAGTAAATCACTTTCTATGCTGGGCAGTGATAAATTTGACAGGCGATTTCGTCTCATCATTGTCGTTGCCTGTTTTTTATCATTTTAATTTTTTTAAATGAGCGCTCTCCCGTGCAGTGCGGAACCATTAACACCAAGTACATCCTAAATATAATTTCAATGTTCGGAAATGTGGCACTGAAATCTGGATTTTCGAATATTTCATAATAAAACAGCTCCGTAGAATGGTCTTTTTGATAGTCCCTTTTGTGTGCGTCAATTAATGATACAAATTGGACCAACTAATTTCCAAGCCTGGGTTGGAAATTAGGTATCTCTGTAAAGTTTTACTAATTCCTCTGCTTCGGCATACAAATTTACTTCGTCCATCTCCTCTAAATGATTAACGAATTCAAATCGGGAACGCACAGCATCGTATACATGCAATGTTTCGGTCAGAGAAACAAATTGCTGGTCGATGACTGAGATAAAACTTGACCCTCTTAATTTCTCTTTCGGTAATAGGCTAGGGTCTACTACACATGTATTAGACTCACCAATTTAAACGTTTTTATTCTCTTTTCGTTCATACTATTTTAATATAAGCGATTTTTATATAAATAGCATATATTGGCCGGTGTAAACGCCTGGCGGTAAGTACTTCCGTAGGCGGTTTTTAGCAGTTGTAAAGAACAATGTGAGTAAACAAATGTATATTTTTTCCAAATACACCGCCAAGTTTTGAGATATAATTGGTTGGATCAATCCACGTGACATTTTCAAAATTATCGGCCCTGCGCTATATGAATATACCATGCCTTTCTAGATAATTCATCGTTATTGGCGTTTTTCATTATTTCTTACAGAAATACCGTCAAGAGTACGAAATCCGGGGCGCCAAGATTTGACGGTGAATTTAGGGTTATCGGTTCAAAATAAACAAAATATGAGGAGAGTTGATATTTTGCTTATTTTGCGTTCAAATTAGAATTTTTTGATAGATATCGGGAAATGACGATTTTTGCGAATTTGAAAATTTCAAGGAACATAAGGTAACTTAGAAATTTATAGTTTTAACAGTGTCTCAGAAGCTAAAAATGTATTTTAAATACCACCGCCATGTTTTCCTCGCATATAAATGCGACTAGACAGAGTGTAAAGTAGTACTTTTAATCGCTAGGAGTCCGAAGAGGGATTAAAAGTATACGGATCATCCCTCTTCGGCCTTGTAGGGCTTAAGGATGTATGGCAGCTACTGCAGAGTCGTTACAGAACTGATTATGCAATTTGCAAAAATCGCATTTAAAGACTAAATAAAATAATTGTAGTATTCATTGAAGCTAAAAAGGAGATTTACCACAGCTCAAAGTAAAACATGCGGTACAGAAAGAAGAATTTTCAATTTTTAACTGCAAATTTAGTTGCTGATTTGATGTACGTTTTCCCTGACGTTGTCGTGGTTACGACATACCAGCTAAAGAAATACGAAAACGGTCCCATTTAACTCGCAATATCTCGCAAAATATATGGGCACATGTCGATTTTTTTTTAACGTATCATGCATATTACAGCGATACCGCACAAAAGTTGTTTTTACAAAAGAGTACTCCGGAAATACCTTTTTTGCCAATGTAAAGGGAATTTTGGACGTACAGTCCTATGTTCCCCGTGTTAAATGACCCAACTTTGAATTCGTTTATCTCAGCATTCACGTGGGCAAATTTTGTTTTTTTTAATCTCAAAAAGTTCTCGATATTTTCCTTTACAATATCAGTGAGTTTCAATTCGAACAGTAGTAAATAACTTAGTTGCCATACATCCTTAAGTTTATGTAAAATATATCGTTTAGTAATTTGGTATAGTAATTATATCGAACAATTCTTATTGATATATATATATATATATATAAACAGAGAATATGAATAAACAAAGCATTATAATCTCGGAATTTATGTTGAAAATCATATAAATACTACGTTTAGTGGTACTTATATAATACCACGAAACAAACTCAAACAAACCCAAACAAAGAAATAGATTTTGAACCTTGCCCGGTAAATTTTCATTATTTGCGACAAAATAAAGATATTGTACCTATGAGCCAACAACAATCGTTGAATTTTGGCGTATTTCCAATTACCGCTAAAAGCACGCATAATTCGTTAAGAAAGCCAAACGGCAAATTTGTTTTTCTTGAAATTCTCATTACTTTTGTTCAAATGTGAAGAATCAAGGGTCAAAACTTGGTGCCCCGGATATCGTTCGATCCCCGAAATACAGTTTCGATGAAAAAAAAAGTTTACCTAAAAATTCGAATTGAGGAAGCCCCCTCTCGTGGAGGCCCCGGAACTTCGGCTCCTCCCCCCTGAATTCGACGCTGTCAACAAAAATCGACTCGTATAGAAGGATCCAGCCTGTAGACTGCTTGAGGAGGTTGCTCAGCTATCGCGAAATAGTAAGAATTGGCTGAAATTTATTGAGGATATTTACGAACAGGTGTTACGATTCCGTGTAAAATTTCACGTACCTCGTCCGTGTGATTGTTGAGCAATTAATTATTGCAGTTAGGTGCTTATACACGGGCGACATAGGAAAAGCATCATGAGAACTCTAATATGACTGTCGCAACATAATAAAAATAGTAAGAATTGAAAAGAAATAGGCGGAAAGAATTCTTGAGAATTTATGAATAATTTCAACGACGAGTACAGCGTTTTGTCTGTCTCGGTATAGAGATATACGTGAAATAAAACAGGAAATTTCAGCTTATTCGCGTAAAACGATAAAGCGCTCTACGGCACGTGGCAACGCTGCTGTCAAGTCGGCCAATTTGAATAGGCGCCAACATTTAAAAAGCACAAACTATTGCTTCCTTGCTATACATTTCTAATCGCGATTGCCCTCGACTGCGCATTCTTTTTCCGGCTTAACTACTTTTTTCCGCCGCTTTCCAGGTTGGACTTGCTCCAAGCGTCGATTGTATTGTTTTTCGGTTTGCCTTTATCCCTTCGATCTTTTCATTTTTGCCGAATAGAAAAACGGTATTCGCGAAGGATATTTGACAGCTACGCGCTCACGATGTGGCGTTCGTATTTGAGCTCAGTGATACCAGTTACTAAAAACTAAATTGCCCGTTTGTCACATTTCAACTTGGTTAATAACTAATTCGCGATGTAAATAAACAAAAAATATTAATAACATTTCTTAACTGCCAGTTATATGCATTCCACATATTTATGAGCAGATATTTATTTATTTTACGTAACCGAATATTTGATTATTCGGGGTTGGCAGCCGTTACAGGCGCCCGTGGTTAAGCATATACGTTCACTTTTTCCGCCTGCCCTGCAAAGACCGTGAGCAGCCTTCTTAAGGTCATGTGCCACACCGACCGAACGGCCATGAGTGCGAGGGACATAGCTGGCTTGTAACGTAAAGACGAATAACGTCTATATCTTCGTTTGATCAAATGTCATCCGTCTAGGAGAAAACTCAAATGTAAGATTTTTACCGACTGGACGTGTGACACATGCCCTTAAAGCCATAAAGTCTTGGGTGTGAGGACAAGCTTTTACCCCACTGGTAAGATGTCGTTAGCTTCGTGTTTGCTTGTGTGCACTCACGGACATGACAACTGTACATAGGTGACTATACTGGCAGTCGACATCTCGAGTAGCGATAATCGTTCTATGTCTCGCGCTCTAAGTCTGATTGATGTCGCGGTCTCGCTCGCACTCGATCGATAATGGGTGCGTAGTGCGAGTTGTATGTACATACATTTTACATATTCTATTTTGTCGTCCTTGCTGACCTGTAAAATATAATTTTTTAAATTCTTCATCGTCGTGTTCTAGACCCATTTGCCCCCCGCCCCCCTTACACGTCCGTTCTAGGGGGTGGGGGTGCTGACAAATAATACAGATATATCTTAAAACGACAAAAAATAAATAAAAACAACAAACGTAGTATTATCTGCAGTAAAAGAGTACAAGACACGTGTCAATAATAGCTATGGGTTATTTATATTTGTCTATGATATACAATAGTATTTAAGATCAGACCTACAATTATTGTGAAGTCCTATAATATTCTCCGTACAAGTTTCGTCCACGAGTTTTAGCTTTCACGAATTTTGAATAATATTATCCTGGTCGATGCTGCTCGGGACATCGCGTTTAATGCAGCAAAGAGAGAATCATGAAATTCGTAATTCTCTATAGAAGCTCCGCATTTTTATAAAAGTAAGTTTGGAAAAGAATAATTCGCAATAGGAACCGTTGAATGCAATCCTTAAATAATAAAACTGTTTGAAAATACTATTACGCTTCAATTCTTCTACTTTGACGAAATCAAGCTCGTTTATAAAAGATTCGTTCAGATCCTCACTACTGATATCGATAAATGTGCCCCAGTAAGAAATTTGGCGACAACACATTGGCAACACCACGCCAAGCGAGAGCAAGTTGTGACGGAAAAATGGCATCCTTTGCCGCTGCATTAAGCTGTCTTCTAGCAGCACAGCATTGCGCATCCTCGCGTGAATGCTGGTGTTAATATTGCAGTGCAAAAATACAGAATATTGGCGGTATATTTGGAGGACGTTTATTGCTGGATTATTGCAGCATTGCGACAGAAAATTTGGAATACGTTATTCCGGCAAGCTGACGGCATATTGGAGGTACATTATGACGCTTCATTGCCGGTAAAAACGAGGCCCGCTATTGCGGTGTTGTGACCGGCTAAATGGGATTCTGTATTGCCGGTTGCTGGACAGGTGGGAATAAAAGAGGGCAAAATAAATAATTTTATTGAATCCAATCGCACACACGTACCGGTTCATGTGTGCTACGCCCGCGTATAACTGAGGGCTACGCGTCATGCCCTAATCATTTTTTTCCGAAAGTACGAAGCTGGGATTCGAACCCGCAACTTCACGATAAGCTGGTTTAGAAGGCAAGCACGCTAACCACTCGACCATCCAACTGGTTCTACTTATATAACTAATTTTATGATCGTGACATTTGTTGTAGCGAATCTGCCTATGGTTATAACCATTTACCTTGTTTTTTGCCGGCAATGGAACGTCACAGCGTGCCGCCAATGTGCCCTAACCTTGCCGGAATAACGTATTCAAAATTTTCGGTCTCAATGCCGCGATAACTTGCCTCGGTTTTACCGGAAACGGAGCATCGCAGCGTGGTGCATTTATGACTGAAACGTGATATAAAGATGACATCACTCCACATCTGGAGCTTGCCGCATCAGTACTGTTCTTGCAGCAGATAATTGTTGTGTATATTTGCTGCAAACTGGCCATCTTGACATCACACATTTATTTCGCCAAACCGCGCACTGTGGCGCAAATTTGCAGGTTAATGCGGAAGCAAAAGGCAGCATATTGGTGTCATGGTGTACCGCCGCACAGTGGGGCAGAATCCCAAAAAGCTGGCCAAAAGTCAAATTTTTGAGTTGTATATATTCGTCTATACACTCAGAAAAAAGATTTATTAAGGACAAAGAATTTTGTCTCCCGGCGAATAAGTTTTCTTATTCGTATGTCGGCCTACTACGATTGTATTAACAGCTACGAACATTTTTTATTTAACTTTATGTTTAAGATTTACTAAGAATTTTTCTTAACATCTAATACGATATATAAGTTAGAAGAAATAGGTCTTTTATGTCCGATAAATAGAGTTTTTCTAAACATCTAATAGGATTCTTCATAATCCCCCAGCTGGTTTTCTTCGAGGAATTGTGTCATTTCGTCCGTCATTATTTTTTCACTTGATCGTTTTTTTCTCACTTAATATTCTTACTTACACTCAAATCATTCCTCACTGTCGAGTTTCTCACTTCCGAAACGCAACACTGACACTTGTGCCAAAAGCATTGGCATAGGAAGAAGCTACATGGTAAGCGTATGCGTGAGCTACATCTGACGAGCGGCCTGCTGTCGGGCCCGTCGCGTTGAAGGGCAAAGTGCGCATGCGCGCATTAGTATCATAGTCGCGAAATAAGAGGTTTTCGTGATTGGAAAGTAGTATTTATTTGATTTGAGGAAATATTGATTCAAATTTTCTATTTTAAATATGGCTTTTAATTGATGCGAAAAATCGGCACGTAAAGAGACATATTTAGTGACGCCCAATAAATTCTGTAGTTACAATCACATAAAAACTGTCTCCATACGAGTAAACGTTTATTAATTTCTAAGAAATTATGTTCTAATGTGCCAATTTATTGAAACATAATAAATCTTTTTTCTGAGTGTATATGTTCAGATCTTGTTTACTGATAGTCCTAGGACGAAATTCCGGACCGGGCAGGTTTATACCTGCTCTAGGGTCGCCTCGACATCAGTCGACATTCAGCCGCCGTTCGGTACGCATTAAACAAGCGTACGCGTCGAAAAATTCTTGCCTGTTTCGAAGTGCTGTGAAACGGACGAAACTGTCTCAATTTTAATTCTGCAAAATGGAAAAACTTTCTGAAGGTATGCAGAAAATATAATTATGCACAGTTATTGCTTATTTTATGTTTGAAATATCTAAATTTTGCAACAAGTAAACATAAAAAATTATACATTTTTTTTCGAAAATCGATTTTCTAAAGTAGTTTTAAAAATGTCTTCGCGAGTCTCGACCTTGTTTCAACAAGAAACTGATAGTGTATAGTACTAAATATAATATACTAAAAAACTGGCTGCTCAGGAGTGCTCAACGAATAGTTAGACTAATTTTTAGGGAGAAATACGTGGCGCGACATTAACGGACGTGTGAATGTAATCCATTGATTATTACGTTACAGCGCGTTGGTATATTTTCTGTCTATTAACATAGATTAATATTTATTTATCAATTCCATTTGTAGTATGTTCATTTATTGATTAATATTCATAGATCATTTAAATTTTAATACAGTAATTTATTATTCTAAATGTACGCTTTACGAAAATCTCAACATTTTATAAAATATTCCTGCAAGAACTCTCCGTAGCTAGAACTGTGTTTCCCCCATGTTTGTACGGCGTAACGGTTTTCGGCAGTAAAGGTGTATTAGTGTATACGTACATAGTGTATACGTAGTGTAGACGGCGATTCGGCAGGGACTGACGAGGGGCTCCTAGAGCAGCCATGTATGAAAGAAAGGAGCCCGCCTGCTGTTCAGGCTTTATTATACCTGCTGTTTACTGACACAGAGGTGATTCTCGTAAAGACAGATTTCATGTAATTTCGGTTTTTTTCGTGCAGAATGTATGTAAATATATTTGTTAATCATTTATATCATAAATATTCGTTTTCTTTATAAATATAAAATCATTTTTAGTAGTAATAAATTATTTTTGTACATTTTGAGTCAGAACACAGTATATAGTTTTGTTAAGTATAAAATGATTTCAAAATAATGTCATTCAATTTTGTACATGTTTATATTGGTATTTTACAGAGTCTTCCCAATCTTCAAATATGGAATTATCAAGAAGAGATGTTTTTTTCATGGTGAAAGACAGTTTAAAAAACGAACAGAAATTCGTTATTGGAGTTTTGAAAGATGCAATTTTCAAGAAAACAGAACATGTGATACAAGTAGACGAGGATGAAAAGTCATTAGGACTGTTATTTGCAAATTTTCGATCCAGATGGAAAGCAGCAAATAGAGGCCAAGAAAAGTTTCTAAAAAATAATGAAGAATGGTTGAATGGCACCGTATGTTTTTCAACATTATCCGATACTGAATGCACAACATCAACATCTGAGAAGATTGTGAAGAATGATGAAAAAGGAACATCTGGATGACCTTCGAAATCCTTTGCTTCATCCAGCGATAGATCTAAGAGGCGAAAGACTGAAGAAATACGTTCTACTTTATCTACAGAAGAATTGACGTATGCTGCTCAAATGAGTTTAAGGACTTCTGGTCAAGTGGATGCTGCTCAAGTTCTTAAAGATGTCACATTAACCAGCCCAACAAGAGCCTCAAAATATATAGCTGCTGTTCGGTCAAAAAATGAGACACCTTTAACCCCAGACGAAGCACTTTCTTTGATGATCGAGAAAGGAGAATCAAAGCGCTCTTATCAGCTATCAATAAATGCAGCTAGAGCACGTAAATGCAAATTATACCCATCATACCATGAAGTAGAAAAAGCAAAAAATCGTTGTTATCCATCAGTTGTGTACATGAATATTACTGAGTCGTGCGCACAAATTAAACTACAGGCTTTACTTGATCATACCACATACAGAATTATACAACTTCAGGCTGATGTCATCGATACTCTAAATTCTGAAATTCTGCAAAAATTAATACTTCACTGTAAATGGGGAGTGATGGAAGCAGCGGTCAAAGTGTTTATAAGCAAAAATTTTATGAGGCTGGAAAATCTGATGAAAGCATTTTTTATACTTCTCTGGTACCTTTGCAATTAATCTACAACAATCACGAGGCGGATGAAGGAACTATTGTGTGGAAAAATCCTAGACCTTCATCTCCTCGATTCTGCAGACCAATACGATTGCAGTTTGTACATGAAGATGTACAATCAACATTGAAAGAAGTTACCGACATTGAACAGCAGATTGCGGGTCTTGCACCATACACTACTGAACAAAATGAAAAAGCAATTTCAGTAACCTATTGTATGTCGTTTACGATGATAGACGGCAAAGTCTGTAACGCTGTAACCGGTACCACTTCTGCACAACGCTGCTTCCTGTGCAAAGCCACCTCTAAAGATTTTAATAACATCGACAAAATTATAAAAATGGACATTACTACAGATAATTTAAGATTTGGCATATCTACATTACATGCGTGGATTCGTTTTTTCGAGTGCTGTTTGCATTTGTCGTATAAGCTCACAACTCAAAAGTGGCAAGCTCGTGAAGAGGAAGTGAAAAAGATTGTGAAAGTACGCAAGGAAGACATACAGACTCAATTTAAGACAACACTGGGGCTTATCGTTGATCGACCAAAGCCAGGATATGGCAGCTCAAACGATGGAAATACCGCCCGCCGCTTTTTCGAAAATGCTAATATATCTGCTGAAATAACAGGAGTCGATGAAAATTTAATTCACCGATTTCATGTTATTTTGCAGGCAATTTCGAGCGGGTATGATATAGACGAAGAAAAATTCAAAGACTGTTGTGTAAATACTGCCCGTTTATTCGTTGCTTTATATCCATGGTATTACATGCCAACATCTGTGCACAAAGTGTTGATGCACGGAGCAGAAATTGTAAAATATGCCCTTTTACCGATCGGACAACTTTCTGAAGAGGCCCAAGAGTCACGCAATAAGGACATAAAGAACTACAGGTTACATCATTCAAGAAAATGCTCTCCAGAATCGAATATGAGAGACATTTTCTATAGGCTCTTAGTATCATCAGATCCATTTCTCTCAAGCATCAGGAAATTGCCCCAGAGACCGGCGAAATCTTTACATAAAGAAGCTATAGAAATGTTAAAACAACCTGAAGTCACCAGACAAGAGATAAGGAACGATTCCGATTTGGATACAAGTGGGTCAACATCAGAATCCGAATCGAATGATTCCAACATTGAAGATGACATACAAGATTTTTGTTACTAGAAGTAAATAACAGATATTTGATTTATTGCAAATTTTGTACTCAAGAAATTGTTCAAAAATAAAAACATGGCTCAAGAGATTTTCTACTCATTTAAACCTAAAAATATTATGAAACATTTTCTATTAAAAAATATTTAAAAATTGAAAATTTTTTTGGAATCGTCTATATATCACGTCTGCTATTTTGAAAATTAACATTCCTATAACAAATTCGTAATCAGCGATCCCAAAAACCCTTAAGAAATATGATTGGGTATTTTTTACTGAATTATTTGACTAATTGGTTGAATTATGTCCGCCATTTTGGGTCCGCCATTTTGAAAATCGTAATTCTGATAACAGATTCGTATTCAGCGACCCCGAAAACCCCCGAGAAGAGAATTGGAGATCATTTTGGACACTTTCCGAATTTTGGCCAGCTTTTTGGGATTCTGCCCCACTGTGCGCCGTATGCTGCTTTCTTGCCGCTTTAATGCTGACATGTGAATTTTCACAGCACGTTTTTCTATCAGGGTGTGCACGCAAAAATAATCGTCAAACAAATTGAATTCATTTTTGTTGTTTTTAAACAAGTTAAAATGAGGGCCATTGACACCTGTGATGAAAATAAATACTTCGAATATTACCATTTCCAGAATAATAGACATATAACATCTGAAGTAATTCGGACCCCTTAAAAAACTTGAACAAGTAAAAAAAACGCCAAGTAATAAAAAATGCCCTCGAAAAATTATCGGTCGTTTCACTATCTATAAAATTCTAATTAAACGTTCTTACCGCTTCCATAAGTAACTTCTGCAACAATTGATTTACTTAGATTATTTCAAATTGTAACATCGCATCAGTTACTGCATCAGGTATACAGAATTATTAGAAATGAGATGTTCAGCCTGCCAAAACTATGTCTGTTACACAAAATGTATGCGACGTAATTGATTTCATGAGATGTATGGTGGTTCTGTAATAGAGTAAAAAGTGAATACTTCCGAGTAAGTTTTCAAATTACGTAAATAAAGTGAGATTCCAAGAGCCGGGTGGTCTAGGGGTACATCACTGATTTTTTATTTGTAGTATGCGGAATCAGAAACTTGGAGCGTGTTCGGAAATGAGCTGACAGTACTGTCAGTACTGACGCTGGTTTTACTGAAAATTACGCGTCCTATTTTACTGATAGTGCTGCCATCACTGTTAAATCCGAGCGCATCTCTCAGTCCTTTAAGCACTGTTGTGGCGGCCATATTCGTGCACGTGAATCATAATCTAATTTGTTTGCGGCAAGTGAAAATCGGTGCAACAAAATGAACCCCATAAATCGAGCAATAGTTAATATGGTTGTACACGAAGTTATGGATTATGAAAGTAGTGACTCTTCAGAAGATGATCAGCTGTTGGATGTAGTAAATATAATAGCATTGCGGCGACGAAAAAGAAAACCTCGCATACAGATATACTGTGACGTTTTGGTCCCATTGTTGTCCGATGCCGACTTCAAATCTCATTATCGGTAAGGATAAAATACGATTCTATTAAATTTAATTAAATTGTATCCTGATCTGTAACATTATATTCAATTATGAATACAAATTATATCGTATTTGAATTTATATTTTGGTTTATAGAATGACGAAAGTTACATTTGAGGCCTTATTAAACATCTTGGGGCCCACACTGACCCCAGCAAGGGGTTAGCAAGGTCGTCTAAGAGTTGGTCGCCATCCCATCGAGGCAAAGAAGCAACTATTACTAGCCATCTGGACGCTCGCAACTCCTAATTCGTACAGGTAAGATTTTATAACATGCATGTCTCTGTCTCTGCATCCATTTCATGTCTCTGTATTTGCTCTGTGCACCCTGGCACTCTTACCAGTCAGAATGAGTAGTCGTGTGTACATGCATACTGGTTGCGTTCATGCAGCTAAAGTCCAGAATGAATACGTGTTCGGAGAATATGTTTTTACAGATTCTCACTTTAGGGCGAGTTTATTAGTTTGTATAGAGCGAATAGTCATATCATTTCTTCTTGGTGTGATTTTGCAATTTTCCTGAAAATACATGAAACTACATTATATATATACAAAATATTTACATATTTATAGGTCCATATGTGAACGCTTCGGAGTTGGAAAAGCCACTGGATTAGCCATTGTCCGAAGAGTGGTTAGGGCTTTAATCAGTATCCGGTCTAGCATGATAAAGTGGAGAAGAAGCTCTGGGAAGTGCACGATATTTTAAGCGAAAATATAGTTTTCCAGGAGTAATTGGAATGATAGGTAGTACACGTATAAAGACCGATGCACCACATGAAGACCCCGAAGCATATACAGGGTGATCCAGAATAGGTGTAACAGCGAGAAATGCCGGGTTCGGCAGGTTACTCCGAAGATTTCTACCGAGCCGTTTTCTTTTTTTCGCCTCCGTCATCAAATGGGAAGCATTAGAAAATAGGCGTTCGATCTTTGAAATTAACGCTCGAATCTGCCATGTTGGACGATCGAAAAGGGCAGAAGAGTAGACGAAGGGCCACGAAGTCGTAGCCGATGTCAAGAAGGCTCTGCGAAACAGCAGCGTTTAACAAATGCCAGCGCGCATGATCTGACGTTTAGCGAATCATTCGCTACGTTGCCTGTCAACCTATTCGGCCCGAGAATCGTGACACACGTTTTGACGTTTCACCTATCGTCTGCTATCGCTCGCCGTATTGCGTGCCAAAGCGTGAAGCGCGCCGCAATTAATGACATTTACGAATTTTGCCGGGATTATCCATCGAGAGCGCCTGTTCTTTTTGCTTCCTTAAGAAATAAAAATTAACAAAACCAAAGAATTGTCAATGATTATCGAATTTCGATATACCGAGCGATTTTTCTTGCGTATTGTAAAAAAATCAATACATAAGTTTTTATTAACAAACTCTCAATAACTTGACGCTACATTTTCGAGAATTGGATGTTTTCGGGATTCCATTTCGCATTCGACCACTCCGTTCAGTATCATAGTCGGATTGATCTCCAAAAATACATTTTTCGGTACGAATATCATCTCAAAGTGTGGTCGAGCTGGGTTAGGAAACATGAGGAGAAGCTTTCCATTTTCTCATTAGGGGAGACGAAATCAGTCGGTTCCGGCAGACGAAAATCGATACGACGTTTTTTTAGGATTGAAAATAGATGAGAAGATCATCTGCACCGCCTGAGACACAATTTTTCACGTACCGATACGGGTTGATTCTGGAAATCCCAAAGCGTTGCGACTCTGTTTGCGGTTTCTCTTAAGGGGTAACACCACTCGAGCGGCAGAAAATTAGGCCTAACTTTGCCAATTTATTTTGGCAGTATGAAACAAGGAATAGGATTTCTTATGAGAGGGTTTGTGTAAGACATATTAAAGTATGTAAAAATTATTGTAATTTTCATACAAAATAGCGACGACAGAGCCCATCTTGAAAAACTTGTTTTTCAAACTGGGAGGCCGGAATACGCGAACCCTTTGCATCAATCGATTTGAATTTTGATCGCAGCTTCATAATTACTTTCTCTATGGGCGTACGTAGCCGTTTTTTTAAATTAAATGTAAACTTTTTTTTTATAAACAATTTATCGCTTATCTTTTGGGCAAAAAATCGATTTATTTCTTTCAATGTCCGCCATTTTTTCAAAATTTGATCGAAAAATCCCTACGTCGTCCCATAGAGAATGTAATTGTGAAGCTACTATCAACATCTCAAATCGATCCGTTGCAAAGGTGTTCGTGTACTCCGTTCTCCCAGTATTAAAAAACATGTTTTTCAGGATGGGCTCTGTCGCCGCCATTTTGCATGAAAATTAAAATACATTTTTTATCCTTTAGTATGTGTTAAATAAACCCTCTAAAAAGAAATCCTATCCTTTTATCAAACTCCCAAAATAAATTGTCAAAGTTAGGCCTTATTTTCTGCCGCTAGAGTGGTGTTACCCCTTAAAAATATTAGAACACCAGCGTCATGTAAAGGGTCAACATTTGTGCTACTTTATAATAAAATGTTATTTATTTATTCATTTCACTTGTGATCAGAGCAAATGGACAATTCATGCGGTGCTGCAAGCTACGAGTAGGACGCATTGTTTACGTAATAAAGATGAAATCAACATAGCCCTTGACGTTTCCGCGCAACTTCCAATGTTGTTCGACCATCCCCGTAATGGCATTTGTCGATTTCATCTTCGATCAAGTCAAGGATTCCGGAGACGGGCAAATTGACCCGCAGCTCGAGCGTCTAACAGCTTCTATAAACCAAGCAAAGATTAAATCAATGCTTTGAATCCTTTTTGGAGCATCTATCGGATATTCCTGAAATGCTCCATTCAAAATGGTTTTCGATTTCATCTTATTTCCGGCCAGAGCTAATGGGCAATTCAGGCACTGCTGTGAACTGCGGGTATAACGCATTATTTACTCGATAAAGATGAAATCAACATTGCCCTTAACGTTTCCGTGCAACTGTCAACGTCGTTTGACCGTCCGCGTAATGGCATTTGTCGATTTCATCTTCGATCGAGTCAACGATTCCGGAGACGGGCAAGGTGCGTCATTGACCCGTAGCGAAGCGAAGATGGAATCGATGCTTCGAATGCTTTTCGGAGCATCGATGGAACATTCCTGAAATGATCCAATGAAAATTGTTCTCGATTTCATTTTATTTCTGGTCAGACCTAGTGGACAATTCAGGCACTGCTGCAAGCTGCGCGTAGGACACATTGGTTACGTAATAAAGATGAAATCGACATTGCCTTGGACCTTTCGGCGCAACTTCCAACGCCGTTCAACCGTCCCTGTAATGGCATTTGTCGATTTCATCTTCGATGGAATCAACGATTCCTGAGACGGGCGTGGTGCGTCATTAGCCCGCAACTCGAGCGACTAACAGCTGGTACAGTGACTTCATTTAATGCCTTGACATGCCTGTATGAGCGATAACTTCAAGGAGCGCTAGTATGACCGCACTGTGAAGTTAACGTCATCGGTCGATTTTCGAAAGAATTTCCCACTGATGCGTCACGCGTCATATCTAACCCGTGAGGCGATATAGCCTCGTGAAAAAATGACAGCGCTGAAGCGGTGCAACTGCAGCGTGAAGGCAGGCACCCAAAATGCTGGAGGGATGAAAATTATGAATGCGAAATTGGAAAAAGAACAGACCGATTTCTTCAAAGAAAATTGGTAGAAATTTTCAGAAAAATGCTTAAAATCACGTAACACGTCCAATTACCGAAAAGATGGCGCGAAGAACCCGAATTATATCTCTTGACTAATAAAACAAGACATTTCAGTATGACGCTAAACGTTAAAAGCCACGGCAAGACTTTTCAGAGTTTAATTAATTTTGTCTGTTTAATTTAAATCTCTGGTTGGATCAAGGTTATCTACAGATGAAAACGAATTCGAGTGACAGTGCAGGTGATACTGTTACGAAATACAATCTAAAATCGCAAATCATTGCGCAGAACATCGGTCCATTTTATTTCGTAGACTAAAACGACGATACCTCTTCAGAAAGGCGCTTTTCAGCTTTAAGAGGCGTAATTTGTTTTAAATTATTTAAAAGCATCGAATCCAACTACAGCAAACATGATTGGAATGAACAGACATGCAACATTATTTGAATGAATCGTCTTGCACATGAAATGTCTGTCAATACTGAAAAAAAAATTTGCTGCATGCATATTTATCACCTTCGACCAAGCTAGCGAAACCCGCGAAGCGCATGGCAGGCTGATCAAATGGAGCTCCAGCGGCTATCAGCTGGCACCAAGCGGGCAATTATGGAATCGGTGCTCGAAATGGTTCTCGGGGCCTTAATCGGACATTCCCGATATTACTGAGCCGGAATCGTTTCCAATTTTATCTTACTTCCGATCTGACGAGAATGTAGTATGACGGGATTTTGTTGAAACTACCCGAAAATGCCAAACGATCCGTTGATTTCACGTTTGACTCATACGCAAATGAGCTATCGTTGTATTCGCAGCTTATACCCGAGTAGAAATATTGTCAGGCTGGCCTGATATTTGATCTGCGCCTGATCAGCTTGTAGTACGAAGGCCTTACTTAAGTTTGCCTTAATTTGCCTGATCAAGCTGGGGTCAGGCGGTGGTCGAGCAACCGGACTTACGGCTTACTTCAATTCGCCTGAACCGGCTAGCTTCAGGCGATGTCAAGCAACTGGACTTACGGGTTACTTCAATTCGCCTGATCCAGCTAATTTCAAGCAATCATCATGTAACTGGACTTCTACAGTTTGGCGCTAAAAACGTGCCTAACCTCATCTTGTCAAATGATACACAGACACGAGAGAAGCACGAGACATATTATTAATCACTTTATACATTTTTACATATAACGTGTACGTTGTGAATAAGATGGACAAACACAATCGGAAGAAGATTGCGCAACGACTGTGTCTGCGTGAATAGCGGGCTCTAAATAAGGGAAAAAACGAAGAAATAATACAGCAGCAGGTTAGTATAACAATTAATTTTTTTCAAAGACTTACAATTCTTAAATCTATAAATGTAAATTGAATTAAATCTGACTGTAAATTAACCATACGCCAAATTATATATGCGTTGGTTGAAATATTTATTATGATACATTTAACAGATCCGGAACAGATCCTCAGCGAGGAACAACTCGAAATTCCTGAGGATTGGCATGTGTTGGCGCTACCACTATGTAAGTAGATTTATATTTGTTTTGTGTATCGCTTTTATGTTTCTTTACTTGGTCCGTCTCCTTTGTCAGAGGAGAAGAAGAGACAGCGTAGGCCAACCAAATAATGGTAAGCTGACAGCGTAGTTCAATCTGGTAAATGTTTTGCCATCGGTGCTGATTAGCCCGGACAGCGCAGGCTAACCGAATAATAATAAGTTAACTGCGCAGTTCAGTCAAGTGAAAGTAATTCTATCGGTGCAAGTTAGCCCATAAGAAATGCACTTCGGATGGACATTACATTCACTGAACTGACTACGCTGTCAACTTACCATTATTTGGTTGGCCTTCGCAGTACGGCCCCGGACAGCGTAGGCTAACCGAACAATGACAAGTTGACTGCGTAGTTCAGTTAAGTGAAAGTAAGTCCATCGGTGCAAGTTAGCCCATTAGAAATGCACTTCCGATGGACATTACATTCACTGAACCGCACTACGCTGTTAACTTACCATTATTTGGTTAGTCTTCGCTACGGGCCCGGACAGTGTAGGCTAACCGAATAATGATAAGTTGACTGCATAGTTCAGTTAAGTGAAAGTATTTCCATCGGTGCAAGTTAGCCCATAAGAAATGCACTTCGGATGGACATTACATTCACTGAACTGCACTTCGCTGTCAACTCACCATTATTTGGTTGGTCTTCGCTGTACGGGCTCTCCTGCTTCGATTCTAATTTTCGTTAAAAAATGACCGCTCGCAGCTTTTGCAACAATTTTTTTTCTTCTTTAAAGTAGATAATTGGATGGTGAGAAAAAGGAAAAAAAAATAGAGCTCAATTTTGTGCCACCCTAATAAAATAATGTGCATACCTTATATAGATATATATGTAGACATTGAATTCTAAGTGGGATGAACATTTTCGTATTTTTCAGTGGCTGTCATTTCGAAATATAGGGAACACGGAATAGAAGTTCTTTCGAAGCAAATTGGACAAGCTGTTGGAGCGGTATCAAGGCCTGATTATTTCAGCAAAAGACTGGGACAAGTTTCGAGCGTCGCGTAAAAAAACGAACAGAACGCCCAATATAACGTTTCCTAGAAACGTCTGGTCATAAAAACGTTGAGCTCTGTTTACTTTATTCACGAAGTTTCTTAAGTTTTTGTTTGAAAAATATATTAGTTTATTTCGGGATGATAAGTGGAATATAATACAGTGATATATCTTAGTTTATTTCGAGTTTTTGTTCTATTACAAATACAAGAAAAATGATGTTTGTTTTCCATATAGATATATGTGAAAAATATATGTGATAAATTTTATATTAAGATTAAAAAATAAACGATCAGCGTTATTTATAAAGTGGTACCTTTTTCTCTTTTGTGTATGCGTTGTATTTTTTATTTCAGGAAAAAATCGGTCATCCTGAGCCGTGAAAAATCATATGATTTTTCATTTTTATCAAGCCGTGAAAAATTAAGCCCTTATCAGGCCTTAATTTTTTACGCTGATCAGGCCTTGATCTTTTACACTGACCAGGCCTTGATTTTTTACCCTGATCAGGCCTTGATAGTTTACCCTGATCAGGCCTTGATTTTTTACCCTGATCAGACGGAAGTCAGGGATTGTGTTTCAAAAATGATCAGGGCTTGATAAAAAATTCTGATCAAGGCTGGAAAAAGAAGTCAGGATGCCTGATCAGGTGCTTATTGTAGCTGGAGCAAGATTTCTACTCGGGTACCTCTGCTTACATGATCCAGTCTCGCCAATCAGGAAGGAGGTGAAATCAAAGACGAACTCGTCGGGACGCTTTCGAATATGTCCCGTGGATGCTAGAAAGATGATTGAGGGAACTGATTTCATCTCTGTTCGCTGGGGAATGACCGGTGATCTTACGAGCTGCGTTTCAGCGATAAACCGTGGACTTTTCAAGCATCGTTTATACAGGGTGACTTTTATAAGGTGGCCAAGTGTTTTTTAAGAGCCTTGCGCGGTGATTTTGCGACTGAAAAAATATGATTTTAATGGTTTTTCGAGCTCCATTTCAAAAAGAATATATCGTATTTTTGTCATGAATAGTATTTGCCAGAGCGTATTATAATAGCGTATTTTGGAAAAAAATAAAAATTCCATTTTGCGTGTGCAGAAGAATGAAGTTTATAAAACTCCGAATACGGAACACTCCCGAAAAACTATATTTGAGCCCCTGTCATGGAGAAAAAAATTATCAAACATACAATTTAAAGTTGAAAGATCGGAATTTAATCAGTGGAACAAATGACCTAAATCAGACTCGAGCGCGCTATAGGAAGTGCTAGTCTGCTGACGTCACAGCTGCAACTTCCGAATGTAAGGCTGTCACAGGAAGTTAGTTGAGACTCCTATGACACGCGGTCGCACAGACGGATCTGAATGAGTCCCTATCCGAGAACTTTATTAAAAAGAATGTCAATTTCGAAAATGTTCGAGGATTCGCGAAAAACTTTCGGAATAAATCATTCTAGCAATACATTTTGAAGTAATTTGCCGGGAAATTATTATTTATTACCAAATACTACGAGTATTTTTTTTTAATATTGCATAAATTATCTAAACATTCTGTAGTTACATCATTTTGAAATAATAAATTCAAAATATAAAAATATTCTACATAATTATAAATATAAAAATGAATATCGTAAGATTTTGTAGTTACAGAATTTTAAGATAATTTATGAAACAGTAAAAAACAAAAATACTCGGAGAATTTGGTAAAAACTAATAATTTCACGCCAAATTACTTCAATACGTAATGTTAGGATTATTTATGCCAAAAGTTGTTAGCGAATCGCATATGATTGAAAATATTATTTACAAAGCATGAAATCCTCGAACATTTTCAAAATTGAGATTATTTTCAATAAAGTTCACAATCGATCGATTAAGTTCAATCTGTTATCTTAACCCTCAATCCGTAAAGGTATTTGAGGCACCATGATCCCGTGAACATGGGTCGTTTCGTTTTTGCACTACCAAACCAAAAGTTGTCAATGAAAAACATCTAAAAAAAGGCATGGTCAATCTTTAGGCCGTACTTCTCAGGGGAAAATAGGGTTTCTTTTTCTTTTAAATGTTTAATATTTTTTTAAATAAATAGTAAGAAACCCGCGGACGAAATGATCTTGGGCAGGACGAAAACGAAAACGATCCAGGTTCGCGAAATGCGGATAAAAATTCTCTACTCAATCGGTCCGATTGGATCGATAAGGCGATCCAAGAGGATGCTGCGAGAACGACGGTAGGAGCATTGTTTAGTTCACAAAAATATAAACGGTGCTCGGAATGGTTCTCGGGGCCTCGATCGGACATTGCCGATATTACTGCCACGAAATCGTCTCCGATTTTATCTTACTTCCGGTCAGAATGGGTCGATCATTCTCACGATGGTGTGAGAACGACGGTAGGGACATTGTTTATTCAACAAAGATAAAAAAGGTGCTCGGAATGGTTCTCGGGGCCTCGATCGGACATTCCCGATATTACTGACCCGAAATCGTCTCCGATTTTATCTTACTTCTTGTCAGAATGGGTCGAGCATTCTGACGATGGTGCGAGAACGACGGTAGGGGCATTGTTTATTTAACAAAGATAAAATCGGTGCTCGGAATGGTTCTCGGGGCCTCGATCGGACGTTCCCGATATTACTGCCCCGAATTCGTCTCCGATTTTATCTTACTTCCGGTCAGAATGGGTCGAGAAGTCTGACGATGCTGCGAGAACGACGGTAGGAGCATTGTTTATTTAACAAAGATAAAATCGGTGCTCGGAATGGTTCTCGGGGCCTCGAGCGAACACTCTCGATATTACTGCCGGGAAGTCGTCTCCGATTTTATCTTACTTCCGGTCAGAATGGGTTGCAAGTAATGCATTACTTTTTGTAATGCATTACCGTTTTCATTACCCATTACTTTACATTTTGTAATGTAAAAAAATTCCATTACTCATTACATTGGATTTTGTAATGTAAAAAATTTCCATTACCCATTACATTGGATTTTGTAGTGTAAAAAATTCCATTACCCATTACTTTATATTTTGTAATATAAAAAATTTCCATTAACCATTACATTGGATTTTGTAATGTAAAAAATTTCCATTGCCCATTACATTGGATTTTGTAATGTCAAAAATTTCCATTACTCAATACATTGGATTTTGTAATGTAAAAAATTTCCATTACTCAATACATTGGATTTTGTAATGTAAAAAATTTCCATTACTCAATACATTGGATTTTGTAATGTAAAAAAGTTTCATTACCCATTACATTAGATTTTGTAATGTAAAAAAAACCATTGCCCATTACAATGTAATGGGTAATGGAATTTTTTTACGTAACAAAATATAAAGTAATGAGTAATGGAATTTTTACATAACTTTTTCGCGTTGACAGGGGTGAGAGAGAGAGAGAGAGAGAGAGAGAGAGAGAGAGAGAGAGAGAGAGAGAGAATGAATGAATGAATGAATGAATGAGATGTTTATTGCCCAGAATTGAACAAATGGCAGCCGAGGCTGCTAAGTACAGTATATATAATAATTGTGAGGTAGAGAAGGTTATATAAAGTAAAGTACCGAAAGGTTAAGCGGAGTAAAGCAAGTAGGATGTTGAAGAAAAGCAAAATTAAGTACAGTATATAAGACAAAAGGAATATGTATGGAGAGCAAAGCGAGGCACTCTCTCAGTACGGTCGTCCCCAGATATCCCCAGGGTACACACAAGCCCAGCGGAGGTGTCCGAATCGAGAAACTAGGGCCGACACCCCTCAGACAGGGATCTGACCTGTGGTATTATTGCGGAGCTCTAACCAAGGCTTCAGTGTGGTCTTGAAGACGGCAAAAGAGGTTGCTTCGGTGATGGCCAGTGGCAGGGAGTTCCAGATGTAAGGTCCCGTAACAGCGAGAGAAAATCGATACGCTAACGTGCGATGATTGGGCACCACCAGTCGTTGGGTATGATGCCGTCTGAGCGTGCGAGACGGGTTAGGCGCCAGCAGCAGGTCCCTGTGGATCGCGGGGCCACCCTCACGCAAGGCCTTGTACACTGTGCATGCAAGTGAGAATCTTCGGCTGTCCTCGACAGAGAGCCAGCCTAGATTTTGTCTCCAGGGGGTGATTGATGCATCGCGCGGCAGGCAAAAGACGAACCGTATGCCTCTGTTGACTAGACGTTGTAGTTTGAGATTGTTGCCGTTCCCCACGCCAAGTAGGGCAGTCGAGCAATAGCTGAGGTGCGGTAGGAGTAGCGCGGATACGAGAGTCTTTCGGAGGTTTGTATCGGTGAGGTCCCGGAACTGTTGGAGTTTATACAGTACTCCATTGACTCTCGACGAGATCCTCGCGATGTGGCCGTGGAACGTCAGTTTAGAGTCGATGATGACCCCAAGATTGTTCACCGAGGAGACGAGTGGAATAATGCTACGTCCATCACCGAGCGAGGGGAGGTCCATTGAGTCGAGGTGGTTAATGAAACGTTTGTTGCCCAGGATGACTGCCTTAGTCTTGACCAGGTTTAGGCGTAGGCGATTCACCCCGGCCCAGGCCCCGATACGGGCGATGTCCTCGTTAAGACGGTGCATGCAGGCCGGCAAGTCCTCTGGTGAACAGCAGGCGTAAATTTGAAGGTCGTCGGCGTAGAGGAGGCGCTTGGCGTTATGAATGACTGACCCAATATCATTAACAAAGAGCGAAAATAAGAGGGGGCCCAGGACGGAACCCTGGGGAACTCCAGTGTTAGTATCCAGCCAAGGAGTGAGTGATCCATCCTCGCCCTTTACCGCCTGCTTTCGTCCGTGCAAATAGGAGGCTACTCATGCCAGGGCATCGTTCGCGAAGCCAATGCGTCGGAGTTTGCCCAGGAGAACCCCATGTGAAACCGTGTCGAACGCCTTAGAGAAGTCGAACAGGACCAGAACCGTCACCTGCCGTTTGTCCATCCCGTACCTAACGTCGTTTAGGAGTTTCAGCATGGCCGTGTCCGTGCCGAAACCTGGACGGAAGCCACACTGCCTTGGGTCAAGGATTGAGTAGCGCGTGACATAGTCCATGATCTGGCTGTGAATCAGTTTTTCGTAGACCTTGCTAACCGTGGCCAGGAGCGAGATTGGGCGATAATCAGTTGCAGACGTGGGTGTAGGCACTTTTGCGATCGGCACAACTACGGCTTTTTTCCAGGCTCCTGGAAACGTGCATGTCCTGATGGATCGGTTAAATAGTGCTACGAAGAAGCCCAGAAGAAGTGGCAGCACGGGTAGCAACATAGACAGCGAAATGCCATCGACACCTCGAGCATTGAAACGGGTAGATCGAAAGGCCTTATCCACCTGTTCAGAAGTGACGCTCTCGAGGACGAACTCCGGACGCGTAAGAGGGGGGCCCCCAGCAGAATGGCCGCGCGTATAGTCTCCAGAGCAAGCCTCTAGCTCAGCGGAGGTGACCGTGGAAACCGAGGCAAATGACTGGTTGAGAATGTCGGGTGCCACCATGAGGGGGGGAGATTTCCTAGGTTTGGCCAGACCAAGAATGCGCAGCTCCCGCCACATGGCATCCTGTGTCATACCCTGCAGTCGCTTCTGATAATAGCTGATCCTCGCTGCATTCAGCATCGGACAGAGCTCGTCGCGTGCCCGGCGATATGCATTGAGGTGTCGGCTCCGCTTGTTGCGTCGATACTGGCGATAGGTTGCACGCACTTTTCTTTGAAGCAGCTTGAGCTCGGAGGTAAGCCATGGGGCATGCTGGATGGAGTTCACTTTGGCGGTGGTGATGGGTGCAACCCGATCTAGGATCTCAAGGAAGCGTGCCCGAAACTCGTCTAGGGATGCATCAATGGTGGGTTGAGCAGCAAGTGAGATCCAGTCGATTTCGCGAAACTCGAGGAGCGACTCGTCACGAGATAGGTTGGAAAGGCGCCTGGTGGAGATAATCTTAGGGACAGGATGCGAGTGTTGGACGGCTATCTCCCCAAAGATAAGGTGATGGCCGGCTCCTAGCGGCACGTCCGAGAGTCCTTTGCAGATGATTTCATCCAGCGCGTCAACCATGCAGAGGTCGAGCCAAGATTCAGCGTTGCCAGAGAAGTGTGTCGCTCCATGGTTGACAAGCTGAAGTGAGTAGTCGCTGAGCAGCGACCTAATGTGTTGCGCATCGTGACTGTTTCCCAGTTGATCAGCATTAAAATCGCCCATGATTACCTTATGGCTAAATCCGTCCATGGCGAGGGAGATCTCATACCCTAGGTCGACAGGTGTTATGAAGGGTACGTGCGGCGGCCGATAAACAGCTGCGGCGAAGATTGGCGGCGAGCCCTTGGATTCGAGCGAACACGTAAGGAAGTCGATGGAACCCGGTGCGCCAGTGCTTGCCGAACGAGAGATGACGGTAGCTGTGTAACT